>JAZGTJ010018542.1:0-11389 GCA_036877575.1 Botia almorhae | reverse complement strand
AAACACACCAGTGAAAATATTTAGGCTGATCTCTTATTTAAAAACAACAAAAAATACAATTATATGAAGACACAGCGGAATAATCTTGAGGCCACAGCTTATACAATACAAGCCAAATGATAAAAATCCCCTTTTTTGCATCTGTACTGCATTTACATGTTCATATGAGGAGCCAAAACACAGAACGTAACTTTTCATACGTTTAGAAATGATTCTATCACGCTGATCTAACGTTTACACATATGCAGTTTACAGTCTATCCTTTAAAACTGTGTGTATTAACATATATTCATAAGAGATGCAGCGTCTCATAGTCTTCGGTGCCACGAGAAATCTTTCAATGTACACCTGACTTTATTGTTCTTAGAAATAAAAAAAGGATGAGTCAAAATGATTTTCTTAATGATCTCTTGTTTATGGAATGTACTGTATTTATGAAAACACAATTGTGTAATAGTCTACAGTCTTGTGTTATGTATGTATGTTTGGTGACACATCACAAGGAAGTAAAGCGGACTAAACAATAGACAAACATTATGACCGTCCCAAGGAGTCACTTGTTATTTGGCTGTCAGTGTGAGTAGTTCATTTAACAGTGATGAGTAACAAGCTACTAATCAGTAAAGCTACTAACTTTACTAGCTACTAACTAGCAATTTTAGTCTCCACACTTTTAATTCAGAAATATTTGCTGAATAACTCTCCAGTACTGTGTGTTTAGCTCAGTTATTTGAATCAGGGGTGAATCCGCCTGTAGTTGCTGTTGTTTTCACATTCATTAAATTAACATTATTGTTTTCATTGTGATTGCATTGTGAATGACTTTATATTAATCGTATATATTGTGTGTGTGTGTTCATCTCAACATTAAGAGCAGAACAATCTGCCCCGCCCACAGGAAGCTGTAGCTCAACTCAGCATGACCTTATATGGTAAAAATTCCCCAATCCGCTGCCTGGTTATCCCGGGAATAGTGGTTATGAGACGGAAGGGGTTTAAAGACACAGGAGCGCATTATATACAGTCTGATTTTAACAGTAGAAACAGGACAAATCAACAAAAAACAGCCAATTAATATTCATTTTACATTTGTATCTTTAAAAGCTGACCAGATAAACAGCAGCGCAGATTTTATCTTAAAAAACAAACATCTATGTGTGTGGGTTCTATTATTTAGTACTTATGGTGTCAGTTTCCTGTAAAATAGCATTTATTGCTTTGATTTAACACATTCACAGCATTTATACGGTATATTTAACTATTTTAACTAATTGATTTTAATGTAACCTATATGTATTTTCCCACGACATTACGGTTCAGTCAGATGAATACAGGCAGATCTGCTAGTTTACAGTTCTTAGAAACACGGTTTTGTGAGTCGGTCTTCACTATTTTTCTGCAAACTTTAAACTTTGCAAACTTTTTCTGTCAACGGCGCCGGCGTCGCTCAAAATCGCCCCTTGACGCCCCCTCGTGGTGAATTGCAGGCACGTGAGTTCCGTATTTAACGTCCACCACCTTAATGCACAATTTACATTACACGATTTTGATCTCAATTAAAGTTTGAAAACGAAAAGCGAATTCACACGCATGGACACACACTTCACAATGAGTGACTACCAACAAAACACATGAAATCGTATTTAGCGGGTGTACCATGTTTAAACTGGTCTTAAACTGGTAAATTGTCATGATCTCACGCTGGGGTTCAAACACACATCGTGAATTTTCATGCTGTAATTCTCATAATGAACAGCAGAGGACGCACTACCTCCAAGTAAACAAACAATCTCGCAAAAGGACAAATATTGGGGCCCTTTTTTCCAACAGGTGTCTCAGATTTCACAAACAACGCTTCACTGCCTTACAAGAAAGTTTACAGGGGCGATTAAATACCTTAGATTAACCAAACAAATAAATGAACGAAAATGGCAACATATAACAACGAACCAATGGCTCAGCTAACAGGGAACGTTCTCCATAAGTTCTCTGTAAGTTATCAAGAAACGTTCTTGCAGTAACGTCAGTAGAACGCCTTTTAAACATTATATATCATATATCAAAACGTTATTCTTAAGTTGTTAGTGGAACTTCTAAAAAGTGTACAGAATTTAAGAAACTTTGAAAAACATTCATACAACCATCAAATAACTTTAGTACAACTGGACATTTTAAATAACATTTGTGACCTAATGGAAATGTTAGGGAAACGTTCTTATAAGCTGATTGAAACTGTTTAAAAGCGTGCGTTAGGGTGCACGCCTTGACCACACCACAGAAAAGGTCCCTCTTCAGAGAAGTAAGAAAATACACAAAGCTGTATAAACAAGCTGTATCAACGAAGAAGCCCAAGTTTCCAACCCCAACAGACAGAAAAATGCGATTTAAATGGGCAACGCAGCAGTGCAAACACAAACCCACTGTGATCACAAAAAATCACTCGCTGTGAAAGCAAAGGACTATAGCCACATTTTTAATGCGACGTGGGTTGGGAGTGTAAACTTTTTTACGCAGTAGTCTGTGGTGAGGCCTGCAGGACGCACGCCTGGTGTGCGCAAAGTGCATTGAGCTCTGTGCCATGCATGCATGTGTCGCATGCAAAAAACTGTTTTAAAAAACACTAAATTACAAGCAGCTGAATATGGACCTTTCCTAAATCTAAGACCTTATGATAAATATTACGTTTGTTATAAATGAAGCATCTTATTAGCATCTTATTGCTGCATGAACAGAATATTTGAGGGACCTCACCCGTAACGATATACAAGCTTAGCTTATGTTACAGTTACTCAAAATCATAAAGCAAAAAAAACATGTTTAACACACATAACCTGTTCTTGGAGTCCACCATGTGATGTAAAGTCTCTCTTAGCATGTTCTGCATGCACCACACGCCAGGAACATGTGTCCTAACAGATGTGGCATGTGAAACAGAGGTCTGTCATCACAGGAGTATCACTGACGAGGACAGACAGACAGACAGACGTGCTATTCCACATAAAACAGAGCTATTCCACCTGCTCTCCATGGTCTGATGCTGAGACAACACTTAACCAGTCTTTCTGCTTTCTAATCTTCAAAACACAAAGCAATGTTTGGACTTCGTTTTGAAGGCAAAAATACAGTAAATTATCATTTCTTAGCAAAACAAAGGGGAGCATTTAGGCAAGGGTGGCTAAAATTCACAATTCCGATTCACATCACAAAAGGGGAAAAATATCAACTGTACAGTAGGTGGATTTTTTTGTTCATACTGTTTTTAACATTCCGGAATAAACGGTGAGCTAGGGAACACATGTGGGTGTTCCTCATCTGGAGATGTGTAGGAAAGATTAAACATGCACAGTTTTCATAACAAGACTCGAGTCGGCCAGCTGTTGATCGCAATGGCACTGCAGCTTTTCAATTCCGTAAAGCTTTTTAAATATTCCACGAACAACTTAAGAATAACCTTTATCACACATACCGTTAAAAAAACTCTGCGTTTTTAGAGAGAACTTTTAGGGAACATTCTCGGAACGTTCCCTGTTAGCCAGGTTGATGTCTACCGGGGCCTTATTTGTGCTGTGAAAATCTCCAAAACCTGCTCATGTACCCACTGGATAACATGAACTGTACCTCTGGTTGATATAATACAGCATTGCCACACGGAAGAGCTAATAACTGCTTCTGTCCCGCAGGGTTAGTGTGCTGCATACTCAAACACAGAGACTGGAGCAAGCACACGTTTCCCTGGAGATCATAGATGAAGCTTAGGAAACAGACAGTTACAACATTTACAGCTGAAAACCATATTCGATTCCTGCCCGCCGGGATCAAACCCGGCGTTCCAGTTTCACCACGGACTGTGGCGAGTTTTATATCTGTAGCTACCCAGAGGCTTATGTAACCAAAAACGTTTGCCAGTGTCAAGATGACACTGGTCACAGTTGCTTTGGGGCTAAATTTGGTAATCATTTACAGCACTTATAATGTAAGTAAATATAAACTTTTTTCTTAAGATATAATATGCATATATATATATATATATACATATATATATATAGAGAGAGAGAGAGATGCATTTGAGCTGCTTTTACTACAAACTCTATTATTCTTGCACAGATTTATCATACAGTAAGAAAGCTTACAGACCTGCAGTTGTGAATGACGAGTGAGTATTCCTGCCCTCTGATTGGTCGCTCCACGCCACCTCTCTCCACCAATAGGATGAGAGAGATTTGCATGGGTCCAGCGGTAGTATAAAGACGCGTGTTTCAGCTACAGATGTGAAGTTTGGGAGAAACTCTGGGACGCGTGAAGCTGATGTGAAAACCTGCAACAAAACAGATTCAATCCACGCAATTCACTCTGTAAACTATTTCAACATGAGGAACGCAAGCAAATGTTGCTTTATAGCTTGGATATGTTTTGCGTACGTTTCACCGGCTTTTACAACGACAGTCGAACCGACGGGCGAATCTTTTACTTTCAGTAAGTATAAAATGCAGAAATATCTTTGTTTTTTCAAAAAGATCAAAAAACGTAAAATTGGTTTTAAAGTGTTAATGCTCACGTTTCCTCGGCGCTTTTCTTCTGTTTTAATACAGAGGTTCCTATAATAATTGTTTTATATTATTAGATTATTAAATAATTTACAATAATTTACAATGCACTGACTCTGGAATTAATCTCTCAAACACAAACTATGGGAAATGCATGAGCACACGAAAGCGAAGCTTCTTTAAAACTGTAATAATTCAAACATTTATGAGATGCTCAGAGGTTAAAGGATTCACTGAAAGCAGCATTCAGTCTGTTGTGTGTACTGCTGGTCGGTTAACTCATGGTTCACCTGTTTCTGACCAGGTGATCTCATGGACAATTCCACAGAATGGATGATGGACTTCAGTGACATCGAGTCCAGGTTTTCTGTCAGAACCAGCGAGGAACCAGAAGATGATCTGTGCTATATTGTTCCTGATCAACCCCAAACTATCCACGAGTGTAACTTTAATAATGACACCCAGACCTTCATAGTTATTCACGGCTGGACGGTACGAGCTTATTCTAAAACTATGTTTCTACGTCTGCGTAAACGAATACTTAACTAGAAAGAACAAATTGAACCTGCTTAGTTAGGTTGCTAACTGAGCTAAACTGTTAAAACTCTTCATGTTTTTGTCTCAGGTCACGGGTATGTTTGAGAGCTGGGTTTCCAAGCTGGTAACCGCGCTGTACGAGCGAGAGCCAACAGCTAATGTCATTGTGGTGGACTGGTTGGCCCGGGCACAGCAGCACTACCCAACATCTGCTGCCTACACCAAACTCGTGGGCAGAGATGTGGCAAAGTTTGTCAACTGGTTACAGGTAAGTTAAGCACGCTCAGAGTGTTTGTGTTACGTCAGAGAGACGACGAGTAGAAGATAACGCTTTTTCAAACATACACAACTAGAGTTTTCTCGAAAACACCGTTTAGCTAAAACTTTACCTTGCATGTCTTGTTTCCTAAACCAGGCTGAGATGAACTATCCTTGGGAGAAGCTGCACCTTCTGGGTTACAGCCTTGGTGCTCATGTAGCAGGAATCGCTGGTCTCCTTACCAAATACAAGGTGAACAGAATCACAGGTAATCATGTTGTTTCTTATGTTGTTTATTGGTGATCTTAACGTCTGAACACACAGGTGTGGTATAAGATCATTGTACTGAAAAGCCTGTTGTCTCACCAGGTTTGGATCCGGCTGGTCCGAGCTTCGAGTACGCTGACGCTCAGAGCACTCTGTCCCCCGACGATGCTCTTTTTGTGGACGTGCTCCACACCAACACTCGTGGCTCTCCAGACCGTAGCATCGGGATTCAGAGGCCTGTGGGACACATAGACATATACCCCAACGGTGGAACCTTCCAACCCGGCTGTGACCTTCAAAACACTGTCATGATGGTGGCCACCTCTGGATTAAGAAGTGAGTAAATGCTCAAAAAAACCCAAACTTAGTCTAACCGCTGAATATTAGACCATCACCTTCAGCGTTGTTGTTTGGCTCTCGGCAGATATGGATCAGATTGTGAAATGTTCCCACGAGCGCTCGATCCACCTGTTCATCGACTCGCTGGTGAACACGGAGCAGGAAAGCTTGGCTTACCGCTGCAGCTCCAAGGACAGCTTCAACAAGGGCATTTGCCTCAGCTGTCGCAAGAACCGATGCAACAAGGTGGGCTACGGCGTCAACAAAATACGCACGCGCAGGAGCAGCAAGATGTACATGAAAACCAGAGACATGATGCCGTATAAAGGTGGGTGCGGAGACTGTGGAACAACGACGGTGACCATATGTGTTGAAACGTGTTTCCATGTCTCCGATCGTACAGTTTTTAGGAGTCTTTTCTAAATACAATCGTCTTCCCACAGTCTTCCATTACCAAGTGAAGGTCCACTTCTTCAGCAAGTCAAAGTTAAACTACACTGACCAGCCCATGAAGATCTCGCTGTACGGAACCAACGGCGAGAAGGAAAACATTCCCTACGTGATGTAAGTGGACTTTAGAACCAGAACTTAGAACCAGAAAATCTGTAGATTAAAGTGGCTTTAAAACATCTTTAAGCATAAGCAACTCATCAGAAGAACCTTCAAGATTTAGAAGACAATCAGCCGTAGACTGGACTCTGGTTTTGGTGGTGATGTTGTGTTTTGGTTCTGAAGGACGGATTTGGACACGAACACCACGGTGTCTTTCCTGTTGACCACAGACGTTGACGTTGGAGATCTGCTGATGGTAAAGCTCCTCTGGGAGAAGGACACACTCATCAGCTGGCCGTGGTGGAACCCCGACACCTTCCACATCCGCAGACTGCGCGTCAAATCAGGAGACACGCAATCTAAGTAAGCGGAAAGACACATTTAAGATTGAATTACACCCGACTCTCATCTGAGATCTTTCAAATAACCTTTGAACTCAAACTTTAATTTACATTTTCATTGGTATGAAAAACACGCCTGCTGTCGTTATTCAGGCCAAACATGTGATGTCAGTTCAAAACAATATGATGCAAGATGATGCTAGTGCCACAGAAGTCAATGTAAATTTACGATTCAAGTTATTAAGCTAAAAAAATGTAATATTGAAACGAAGAACTTGTTTTCGTACAGAATAATCTTCACTGCCAAAGAAGGTGAATTTTCGTACCTTGCCCGTGGAGGTGAGGCCGCAGTTTTCGTAAAAGACAAAGAGGCCCAGTCCAGCCGCAAAAACCAGAGGTGAGGTCATGCGATCTGTTTACCTCGCTCCATGAAAAGTGACCTTCCATCATGGCACGTATGTTCCTGTTTTATGTGGTTGTGGAGGCTTTAATCTGACTAAACTTTCTGTTCTTTACACCGACAGACTGCACAAGCTCAAGATGCACGGAAGTTCGTTCAAACAAAACGCTGAGTAGAAACACGCTTCCAAATCCCACCACAGATCCTGCTGAGACCTGGAATGTTCTGTATGACTCTAGAATGATCTTCACCTTACCTACAGCCTCAAACACATCCTACAAGAAAACTACAGTAGTTCTGAATCTTTAATATCTGAAGTGATGATCTTGTCTAATACACACTCTTATTACGCCCTGCTGTCATTTGTTTTTCTGCTTTGGTTAAACAAACTTAAAGCAGGTGTGTAGACAGAGGTGGGGGACGTACCAACCTGTACTTAACTGCGTTTACTAGTCGTCTACCAAACAGTATTACTTGTTACAGCAGTTGTTTTTCTATTTGGAGAAATATGCCACACAAACAAATGTGAAGGAATGTTTGGTTTAAGCTTTCTGACAACAGTATTACACTCGAAAATAAAGTTCGAGACTGAAGAAGTTTTCTTGTACCACAGTTGTGTGCTAGCTATGCTAATCATTTTAACATTTTGTAATTCGGTAACGTTTTTAAAATGTTCCACTAACAACTTAAAAATTATTTCATATACATGATATATAACATTATAAAAGTTCTACTAACGTTACTGTGAGAACGTTATTTCATAACATCGAGAGAACTCTTACAGAACGTCAGCCAATGTTCAGAGAATGTTTCTTGTGTTGCTAACAATATTCAGACCGAAAAAGGGACCAAATTCTCTCTCTCAAGATTAAACGATCGCTGTAAATATTTTTAATTGTCATTACATACACACAGTTCTTCATGTCTACCTTTCTTTGGTTATTGTGTCTGGCACAGGTCACTTTAAAAGTTTTGCCTTCGTTTGATTTCGTGTCGTTTAGATCATCATCAAACTGTTTTGGTGCGATTCTGTTTTGTTTCTCTTTTTGTCTGCGTTCACTTTGGCAAAAGTACTTTTATTTACAAGGGCCAGCCAGCCAGTAAAATTAATCTCTCTGGATCTGAAGAATGAAATGTAGACAGACATTTTGTATAATGCCTGACAGGGTTTCACTGCCCAACATGACAGCCTGAAATATACAAATAAGCACAAAACTGTTATTTTGTCCTATTTATTGAATGTATATATTTGTATATTAAGCACATGATGTATGTGTTCCATGTTTCTAAAATGCTTCTGTCTTTTCCCCACAAGCTTCTCTGTATTTTATAAGCAAATGATTGTAAGAAACTCAATTAGTATTTTGGTCCACGACTGTCACCTTTTATGATTATAATGTCATTTTAATAAACATTATGTTATAGTACATCGAGCCTAAAGATTTTTCATTGTAATTACATCTTTCATTCACCTTCTTATCATCTCAACTACATATTTATACAGTTGTGTATATCAGCTTTTAATCGATTATTCCTGGAAGCTGTTACCTGAAGTTCAGACAAGAAATTAATTCACACTGAATTTTTGCCACACACTCTCATTTAAAATCCACACAAATACATTCAAGATATTTCACATCTGCAGATAAACTACAAAGAAGTTTCTACAAACCCAACAGTAGCTCTCATAAAAACAGCAGTTGAGGAGCTCAAGTGATTATTATAGTAACTTATTTCTATTATGTTTGCCATTATCTGCATATATGCATTTTATGCACGGCCAGTCTGATTATATAAGTACAGTCACTGTAAACCAATGATGTACTGGAAAGTACTGTAGCTTAAACTGTCTTTCACATGATGAGTCATTATGTCCCTGCCATTAATAAAATTGTAAACACAATACAACACGAATTAACTTCCATTAAGTCTGACTCTGAATTTTACGAGAACACGTTTCTAAGAAAAGACGCCAAACACAAAACCTTCAATAGTCTGTCTGAACTGATGTTATCAGAGAATAGAGGTCACATACCAAACACCTCAACAGAACACAGACCCAGCTGGTCATCACTTAGTATAACAATACAACACCAGCAGGCGACACGCAATGTTTGTTATGGGTATTAAAATATCATTCTTTAATCATTCTTTTATACAATTCCAGATACCTTTTAACAGATCGATCGGCATAAATTCCAAAATATAATAATTTTTATGTAGCGGTATTTCAGTTTTATTGACAAAAACTGGGAACAAAACTTTTAAGCTGAACTTTCTGTTCAGCTTAAAACAAGCAAAAATAATACATGTAAAAAAATCACGTTTGTCAATTATTCTGTTGGCAGACATAAACATTACATAAAGCGATACTGTAAAACAATAACAAGGAGAGGAAAACTCCAGACATCGCGTAACTATTTAAAACTGGAATACCCAGAAAAAAGGAACTACCTCAAAATAACGATACAGTGACCTCAGCCACAGGAAAGACGCCGGCCCCAAACACAGCTGATAAACTCATCAAATAAACAATACAGCTACACTAATGAGTGGAAAAGCCGCCCTTTATCTTCACCAAACGAATGTAATCATGTAATATTAAGGTTTGCCTGAAAACGTTTTCAAAACATTTGTGTTTACACAACCAGGGTACGGAAATTGGTACGGGCCCAAATATGACACACGATTCCACGAATTCCCAGAATTCCCCAGAGGGATCCAGCAGGGAACACGCTGTGAACAGAACAGGGAACGCTCTCAGGCTAACATTCTCTATAAGTTGCATAAGAAGTAGCAGTAACATTAGTAGAACGCCTTTTTAACATTTTATATATATATTAATCAATAACGCTAATGCAATATCTAAAGAAATAGACGCTTTGAGCGTTCCTAGAACATTTCTGTTACTTCTGTTCTTATGACCTAAAATTGTTACATGAGGCTGAACTGGATTTACTGAAGGTTATTTTTTCACATTTACAGAACGTTTCTAAAAGTGCTGGTCTGAGTGGAGGTACAACCCTGAGAAGGCGTCAGTGGACATCTTGAGGGAACGATCGCATCTGTTCGTTCAATTTTGCTATCTGAACAAATGAGCTTAAAATACAGCGCAGCATGTTATCTGATGAGAACACACCGCGCTGACTCCATAACAAGACTCGAAACAATAGCTAGATTGTCTTTAGCATGTCACTCACATGTGGTCAAACAAAATACTGCCATTAACAATCTGCAATACTGCTATAAATAACACCATTCAATGTACTCAAAACATCGGCCATCTCGACCAGCGATCTTCCGAGGAAGTTTCAGTGTAGCACTTAATGAATGATTGTGGTATGTGAGGAAAACGAGGAAACGAGGCACGGAAGGTGATGTAATGTCCCACCTCGTGCCCTTTTTGGACAAGACGCTGCAGCTGGACGGAACCACAAAATCCAAAATGGCCGCCTCTCACGACAGCGCTCTGAAAACGAAAATGCACATAAAGGGTTACAATACAGAAGTCTTCTTCTAAGAGGATATAAGCAACAGTACAATGTTATGAAAAATGAAAAAGGGAGAGTTACAGATTCATTTATTGGTACCTGGTAAGTTCTGTCAAATAGCCATACGAGTATGACAAAGTGTGTAAATACGCTGCTAAAAACAACATTCATAATCAATATTTTGCTCAAACAGAAACAAATTCTGTGAAAATCTATCTTACAAAAAAGTCAAACTGAATTAAGTACAAAAAGTAAGGAGGCTTTAATAATAATTGACATTGAAGTTCAGCCTTCCTGTGGTTTCATGTTTGGGACAGTGCTTTTAAATTGCGAATGCAAAGAAATAGCCGATGAAGAAACATCGGTCAAAATCTCGGTCCCTCTTCTTACCCCATCTTGAAATTGTTCATTGCAAAACCAAAGTCTTGCTCAAGTGTCTTTCAGAGACAATGTCATTTCTAACCTCTGTATCAAATGCTACAGTATCACGTGTCATTTAAAGTGTGACTGTAAGACAGATTGTGTTGGAGAGCTTTGGCAGAACCCAGTACTCTGCTTTACATAAAAACATTACTGTAAATGTACTGTAAATTCTTAACATAAAACATTACTGTAAATGTACTGTAAATTCTTAACATAAAACATTACTGTAAATGTAC
>JAZGTJ010018541.1:0-11389 GCA_036877575.1 Botia almorhae | reverse complement strand
TCTGGATCTAATACACACAGGTTCAGCTTCCATTGTTTTCATACCAGGCTATTGATATTTTCCTACCCTACTGCTGAACACAACAAAACAACACAAACCTCTGGACAATACTAGAGTAAAACATGATTCACTGATTTACTTACAACCTATAACGTTTCCTATGTTTGTGAGGACGTTAATCCTAAAACTGAGTCCTAAACCCCGTACTTTAAAGGGGTTTCCGAAAGTGAAGACGGGCCAACATGTCCTCACTGTACTCTCTTACTCTAAACACACACACTCTCTCTCTCTCTCTCTCTCTCTCTCTCTCTCTCTCATACCCTCTCGCCGCTTCCAGGCTCTTGATGAGTTTCTTGATCTTCCAGATCTCCACATTTCTGTCCGCCGTGCTCGGATCATCTGCCATATTCAGTCCTGAAACACGAAGAGATCTGCTTTAAACCAGGACTGTCTCCGGCCCACACCAGCCCCGCTGAACGCGCCCGGAATCGGGGACTTAAGAGGCCGCCAGGTGCCCACTAAAAGTACCAGTGTATTACTCTGGTGTTTTGGACATGTAACCGGTTATTCTCCGAAGTAACTTACAAAAACATGTAAATATGATCGTATATTTCAAAGTATACTTAAATCGAAGTATGACGATATTACATCAAATACCGTGCGCGTATCAAAAACAACAACATTAAACAGATCAATCTCAATAACACAACAGTCTCTATTAAATACCTCGCGCTCTCTCTCTCTCTTTTCTCCGATCCGCCGGGTTCGGCCTGTCCCCGTCTGTTCCACCCGCGTCAAGCCGCCGCCGGTTCCTGCGGATACACGTGGGAGGAGGAGCTTCGGTTCTTTCACTTCCTGGTTACCTGCCTGGTAACCGAATGAGTCCCGTCGTTTTCCTCCAGAGGGCGCTCGGTGGCCCACAGATCCAGTTCACAGAACCAGAGTCGTGCATTTGATTTCTAGGTTATTTTCCCTTTAATTTACACACTTGATGGCAAAGTTTGAAAATGTTTTGTCAGAGACACAGATTACAATGGGCACTGTTACATAAAATACTTTCACAGTAATTTTAGACAAATAGAATCCATCTACTACCGCGCTCAACGATTATGGCCACCACCCCATCTGTGATTGGTCCAACCTGCCAGCGCTGGGAAAAGTATCATGTGGCAGCGCGTTCAACTTCCGCATATATATGTATATACAATCGTTTAGTTTTATCTCAATTTTGAAAGTCGCTTTAAATAAAAAGCGTTAGCAGAATACTTGAATTGAATTGTAAATAAGCACGCACACTTGTATTTACATTGAATTTCGGCTTATTTTAAAGAAATACCGTGGTATTACCTAGGTACATGTCAAAGACATTGGTTTTATGACATTTGTTTAGTATAATAATAAAATATAGCATACACAAAGGGCTGTATAAAGTCTGTGGGGTGCAGATGGAAGCCCGTGTTACTGAATTTAAATAATAACTTTATTAATACGCTAATATTTTGCTTTAAGAATGTTGATCCGAAGTCGCTTTCCATAATTTTGGTTGAGCGCATTCCGTTGCCACCACGCGAGGGCGCCATCGTGACGCGTGATTCTGTCTTTACTGCTGTTCGGGGTACTGTATAGATTTTACCTTGCTAAGTATGACTTCATCATTAGATCATTTATGGCAGCAAAAGCTACTGTTTTGGCAGGTTTAGACACTGAAGCATGAACAGTAGAATATGTCTGTTTTTTTCTCTGTTGAGCGCCGGTTGAATTTTGTTATAAAACTCCAGACAGATACTCAGCTGTTGTCAAATGTTTTGTACTAAATTGTAAGTGTTTGCCTTCACATTTACCGTGGAGACCATGTTTTGCACACCAAAATTGTTGTTTGTACATGAATGCATTAATGCTATGGTAACCAGGCGGTAGCAACACTGCCACCAGATGATACATAAATGTTATGTTTTGATGTTTACTGTGATTTTACAGTTTAATTGCAATAATTAGTATTAATTCATTTAAATATATTCATATTTTGTGTTATATGTTGTGTTTTTTATTTGTTAGAAGGTCCCTCCTCCTCTCTCTCTCTCTCTCTCTCTCTCTCTCTCTGTTAAGTGTTTTGGGCCTGGTCTCTTTCTGCAGACCAATAAAACTCCTGCTGAAACGGGCTGTGATAATAACGTTCCTAAGACGATAATGGCAGTAATTCACACTCACACACATCTGAACACCACGAGACCGAAGCCCGAACAGCTGGCTCACGGTTCGGTCCCGGACGCCCTCACACCCGCTGATGCTCGCGGTTATTTTGGGAAAAGTGGATGCGACTCCTGCAGGGGTGCGAGGACGCTCGCTCGCGATGAGAGTCAGGTCAGCATTTATGAGCGCAGAGACTGGCGCAGTTACCAGAGGAGGCAGATGGTCAGAGAGTCTATAATTATCACTGCAGGTACTGTGTGTGTGTGTGTGTGTGTGTGAGATATCTACCCAGTGAGAACTCAATGCAATCCAAACACAATAATTACGAGACTCTAATATTGTTTTAACTTTGTGTCTAATAAAACATTTTTAGTCAATTTTGCACAACCTGCATTATATGTATACACATATATGATGGAGACCCAGCTAACAGGGAACGTTCTCAGAATGTTGGCTTACATTCTCTAAGTGCTCCCAAAGTTCCTTCAAAGCTATCAAAAATGTTCTTGCAGTAACGTTATCATATCAAATAGTATTAGTATATCAAAACATGTTATTCTTAAGTTGTTAGTGGAGCATTACAAAAACATTACAGAGTTAAAAAGTTTAATGTTCGTACAATCAAGCAACAGCTAAGAAAACTGGACGTTTTGAACATCCCTTCAACATTTAAAATGACATTTTAATGTTTATTTACTTAAAGGAAACGTTGGGCAAATGTTTCTACAACCTAAAACCGTTAGCTGGGAACTGGGGCAACTTGTTACATTTTTCACTCCAGTGAATTTTCCAGGCTAGGTTTTCTTTTGAAAGCTCAAAAACAAGAGTATAATAAGAATCTCTTGACATGTCCTGTGTGCTCAGTGTTTCTGCCAACAGAGACCCATCACAACACAGCCACAGGAAATAAAGGCACATCCTGCAGGTGTGTTTCTGTGATACGCTTCTGAAAGGTTCTCTTCAGGCTCTGCTTGGAGATAAGCCACAGGTTCTGATTCAGCACCATGTCTGTTAGAAGCAAACCTCTAATGGTCACCAGATACATCCTGGATTTCTCCCTCAGTGATCTGAGATTTTTTCACCCATTTTTTTCAGGTAAATCTAATTCTGATCTCGTCATTTGCAGATTATTTATGTCTATAACAAGTCATGGACAAGGTACACACTGAAGTTTAATACTCAGGGTCTGAGTCTATATCACTACCCACAGTTGAGCAATAGTACTAGTTATGTAAACCCCACTAATGACCAATAAGTCTACTGTCAACATTCTACATTTCTCTCAGCGTTAACGACACACACAACGTTTAACTCACGAATCCCCAACTACACAGCAGAATTATGACATCTGTTAAGTGGATCAACTAGCCATGAAGCAAAACTGTGTTTGAAACCAGCACGATTATCAACCCAATTTCTCTTAATCTCTCTCTAAATCGCTCTAATTATTCCGAGCAGGAGCTTCGGGTCTAATCTTGTTTGTTCTTCCTCTCTCATTTTATTGGATATTACGGTGTCGTTATCGAGTCCTGTTGGGCCGCCACTACGGCCAAGTCAGAACTCCAGCCAACAGATTTGTTCCAAATGAAAAACTCGGTACCAGATGACTCTGCGAGGAATGATAGATTATTGCGGGGGAGTCGAGAACGCTTTCAGGTCCTGCCAGCATCTACTGGCAGAGAGGATGCTGGGTAATGGGCAAAATCTGAGAGCGCTCTGATTTGCTTCAGGTATGGAAATCTCTCTCTCTGACATGGATGGTCTGATTGACTCCTCTCAGTACCTAAAAAATCCCACGATGCAGCAGTTTTGCGACATGTTTGTCTTTGATAGACATCTGGCTCGTCAGACAGTTTTCAGTGTGATTAACTGCAACACACACAAACACAGACCTGAGATATCGCTAACTGGATAACTGGATAACTGGATAACTGGAAGAGTTACATAGTTAGCTGTATATAAAAATAGAAATCTGTAAATATCTATGTGTAATTCTTCAATTTTATCAATGTTGGGATAGCCTGAATAGTTCATAAAGTACACACATTGTACACACACACACACACACACACATTTGTATGTTTTATGGGGACATGTTATAGTTGTAATGGTTTTTATACTGTACAAACTGTAAATTCTATCCCCCTACACTAACCGTAACCCTAAACCTAACCCTTACAGAAAACCTTCTGCTATTTTAGATTTGCAATAAAGATCATTCTGTAGGATTTATAAGCTAATTTCCTCATGGGGATCAAATAATGTCCAACCGTGTCAAAAGTTACTAGTATTACTATACTTATAGGGACATTCGGTCCCCACACCTTAGTGAATACCAATACACACACACACACACACACACACACACATCTGCTTAGTTCCTGTGTCAGTTCAGATGTCAGACGATGTTGTTTGTCGTCCAGGTGGATGGATGTTCTTCTCCTCAGGGTGACTTTGTTCTCACTGAAGGTTTTTGTAGGGGTGACAGATGACATCCGATGAGGTTCCAGGTCTGAGTTCTTCACACCTGCAGACTGATAGAAGCTTCAGGAGTCTCAAACGCCACGTGTCATCCACGGAACTCAATGATCACTTAATTCCTCAGGAAATATGAACCGAGACACTGAGTCTCTGACAGACAAGCTTCAGGTTTTAATCCTGCTCAGGATCAGCTGCGGTACATCTGCCACAGGAGAAGCGCTGCGGTCTGAAGTGGTTTACGCTGCATTAACTGCAGTGTCTCAGCTCAAGGGTGATATGAAACATCACAGGAGTATAACAATCACAATACATAACAATCCTTTTGTCCAGATCTAACAAGTTATTCATTTAATCTAAAGTATATGAATAATGACTCAAATACAGCAAGACCGAAATATCTTTCAGGTTTTACTGTTCTGAGATCATGAATGTTCATTAAAAGAGCGAAATTCTTACGATCAACCATTTATCATGTACTTTAAGATATTTGCTTATTATTAAATAAGCAAAGAATGTAATCGAAAGATCTCTTCTTTGATAGGATTATTTATCATTGAGCCACAAGTGTGTGTGTTTTCTTGTGTGTGATGTCATTCCTGTCACATCTGAAGACAGCAGCATCTGAAATATTAAGTAAATTAATGAAGAATTTAAGAGCGTGGGTTTCATAAATATAAATTTGAGTTTTATGAAAAGGCTGCAGTCCTGCGCAGTGGCGCTGAATCTGCTGCAGGCGCTGCGCGTTGCTAATCCAGCGTGTGTACGTGCGAGTGTGCGCGTGCAGCTGATGCGGTGAAGGTCAAGCACCAGGGAAAGCAGGAGTTCAGGTGTTTCTCCACTGATTGACAGGCGGAATGAGGCGCTATTCTGAACACACACTTTAATACATGCAGCTTCTTCTCTGACGGCTGGAGAAACAGACATAAACTCCCCAGAAACACCTGCTAGCTTTAGGCTAGTACAGAAACCTCAGAATTTATCTCCTCGCCATCCACTCTCCAGTGTGTATTAGTTAGTGAAGTTCGCTAAGGCAAGCATCATTATTAGCGTCGCTCCTCTCCAAAAACCGCTAACAGCTCTAATGATTACATTCTGTGGCGTGTAGCTCTTGTTAACTTATTCTCCTCAGAAAATCTGAAGTCATCTCAAACTGTCCAATAATACGGCGAACGAACAGACGAATGTTAATTGCTGCATCTCTTGTGGAGGGAACACAAGTACCGGCATATGTTGTGTCTACCCACAATCCCCTGGGGTCTCAAACATCTCTCTTGTTTTCTGATAGAGTCTGAAAGGGAGAAAATGGACATGTTGAATACAGGTATTTTAGGAGTCCAGATGGTATAAATTCCCCGCCCGCCGCCTGTAAATAAACTCCACAGACGCTGTCAGCTCAAAATTGCTTTTATCAGAGGCGAGGAGCCGCCAGTGAAGGGGTCCCACATCAATAAAAATTCCCAAACAAGAGGAGCGTCCATGAATCCCACTGCAACTTTACCGGTTAGCGCCTCCTAAATAGAGTAAAACAGGAGACCGGGAGAGAGAGAACGATGGAGAGGAAGACGGAAGAAAGAGAGAGTGTGAAAGCGCGAGTGGGCGACACACAAGATGAGTGACTGACAAAATAATGGATTTTTCTGCCGGCCTAATGAATCAGAGCGTATAAATCTGCTTCTATGAAATCAATGAGTGAATAAAGCTTATCAAACGAAGACAAAACCCCAGCAGCGGTCATGTCTCCGGGAGACCATTAGCGTTGATGGATGCGAGTCCTAGAACCAATAGAATGCGAGTGGGCGGTTCTGACACGGCAGAGGGGGCGTGTCTACGAGCATTATACAGTCCATCTCAAGCAACATCAATACATCACTGCACAGAGATTATTGACAATATTAAGGATGTTGTGTTATGATGGACTGTTTGTCTTTCTCTCGATTAGAGTCATTTTTCAAACGTCCTCATGAATTCACATGAAACTTTGCAGGAAAAGCTTCTTCGAGGAAAGCTTCTTTTAGATGTTCCTCAGGATTAACTGGGCCTGACCTTTTAACCCATTAAATCACTTTAATTTATCTCACCCGATGTGAACACGACCATTAATGTGTTTTAAGTTACATTTAAAATATATCAGCAAAGCTAGATTGTGAAACACTTCTCGTCTGTCCCAGCTAACAAGGAACATTCACAGAACATCGGCTAAATGGGTTCTCTAAAAGTTCTCTCAGTTATCAAAAACATTCTTGCAGTAACATTAGTAGAACGTTCCATATGTTCTATATCATATATCAAAAGTATTATTCTTAAAGTGCGGTGGAGAGTTTAAAAAATGTTATAAATAAATCGTTAAAAAATAAAAAAATAAATAACACTCTTATAATCTTTTAAGCAAACAATGTTGAAACAACGTTTAAAAACTGGACGTTCTGAATGTTCAGAGAACTTTCAAAATAACGTTTTTAATGTTTTCAGTACTTAATGGGAATGCTAGGGAAACGTTCTTACAATCTACAATTGTTAGCTGGGTTTGTTTTTTAGTCCGCTTATCTTTACTAATTAACATCTGCTCAGCGCACTAGCCTCTGCTAGCTTAGCATATAAATAACAGTAATGTTGTGATCAAACCCATGACCGGGTGGACCCAGCGACGGGTTTTGAAGAAAAGACATTTGCAGACGAGGAAGTACTGGATGACGACAAACTCCAGCTTTATTCAGACAAACGATTTTTCAAGGAACCATTTACAGTTAAAACAAAACAAACAAACAGAGAAAACAAAACAAAAAGAGAAGAAGTCAAACGAACAGAGCAAATGAATCAGCCCATAACATGTACATTCCACCAGGACTCGCGATCAGAAGGAGAAATAATGGGGAAAAATTTGGACGAGGCATAAAGAGAGAACAAGAGACCAGAGAGAGAGAGAGAGAGAGAGAGAGAGACAGACAGAGACGGGGGATCTACTCTACAGTCAGTACAGGAGGGTTCGACATCCAGACTCAGGCAAGGCAAATGGACAAATCCACATGACATCATCACATTACATCTCCAGCTGAACATTCAGCGCTTTTTCTTTTTTTTACACATTAATTATTGTCTTTACAGAGTAAAAAATATAGAGGATAAACAAACGAAACTCTCGCAAATATGGCCATCGAATCTGTGTTTAATCTGTAGCTGCAGAAGGTGTGAGTGTGCGATAAACGAAAACGATGCGCTTTATTGCACCTCTGTACAGGAGCGAAGCAGGCAGACGGGACAGGAAGTGGGTTGCAGGCCAGGCATCAGACACAGCAGCACAGGGGAAAGGTCACCTCATAGGTCAGAGGTCATTGTTATCAATAGAGGGGCCAGCAAAGTAGTCCATAGAGAAGTTCTGCAGAGATTAGATGTGTGTGTGTGTGTGTGTTTGTGTGTAAATGCTGTCGCTTCACTTATATATATTTATACTTAGCTCATCATAACATACTCTGATATCATCTGAAAATGAGATTAACACACAGAATGAAAGACAGACAGAACAACAAAACCGAAGTCTTCAATGAACCCTGACCGTGATATTTTAGGAGGTCGTTCACTCAAATATGAAAAATCTGCCATCATTTCAATCTGTACGTTTGTTTTCAGCTCTCGAATCTCCTTCTTGCTTTAGAATATTTGATGTTCGTTGGTTCACGACACATGCAAAACCAACAGCATTGTGTGACACTGATGTTTTGATGCACCAAATTTGAATATACACATACACAAATGAAGAGCCACAGACAGGCCGAGAAGGTTTTCACGAGGTGTACGGACTGCTTCTGTGTGACTGCTCTGCTCTGAGAGCGAATGATGTCATCACCTTCAATTCTGAGTGAACCGAGTTCCTGTCAAAATCTCCTGTCAAATCAGGTTGATCTGTTGAATGTCGCTTCGACCTCATGATAAAGGATCATTTTCACGTGTTGAGGGGAGGAAACAGAAACAGGAGGGGAGAAAAGAGGTGTGAGGGAGCCATAAGCCATCAGTTCTTTCCTCTGTTACCCAGAATTCCACAGGAGAACGCAGAGACGTCCCCTCTGGGCGCAAAACGCCTCATATAATCCATCTGTAGCAGCCTCTATAATCACTGAGCGAAACATCACCTTCTGTGAGGAACACACACACACCAGAACTCACTGCCTCAAAACACTCTTGACGTGAGTCAGAAATGACATATTAAATATGTGCGTGCGCGTGTGTGTGTGTTCATACAGTGAGGAAGAGAAGGAAGCTGTTCTGATCTGATACCACCACTGAACGGTTCTGCAGTGTTTGGATCTGATCTAACTGAACTAACTGCAAAGCACGTGCTGCATCTTTAATTCATTCTCTATGGGAGTCGAACTGCAGGCTCACGCAGGGGATTGTGGGATTGACTGCAGAGCTGAGCGAGAGCATCAGATTGACTGCAGAGCATCAAAAAGCAGGAAACGCGGGACTTTATGCAAATGAAGCAGGCAGAAAATACAGGCAGCAGCCAATCACTGTCAGGCGATATAGGTGATATCTGTCAAATGCATTTGTGGTCTTTTAATCACATATTACTGTATTTCACTATTCTAAGTGGCGTGCACACTTTGTAACGTGTGGTGACGTGTTTATACTTTACAAAACTCAGAAATAAAGTTTTTCCACTATAGCAGCTCCAGCCTGATCTGACCCCACAGGGCCCCGAACGAGGACCTGTGCTCCTGTGTGCTTATGAAACCTTTAAAAACCCTTTAAACTTGACAGTTTGAGACCAAATCGTCTGAACTCATTCAGTTCCACCGAATGAAAAACTCAAAACTGATTCGCTTTAAACAGATTTTCTGAACGCATAAACACCCCTCAGTCTGGCTGATGAAGATGAATTATCGCAAGCAGAATCCACCTCAGGCCCAAACTCACGCAGTCTTTCAGAAGAGCACAAATCTCTCTATTCTCCGCTTCAAATGCGCAGAAGACACAGAATTCATCTCGCAGCGGAGCCGTGGGGCAGCGTTCTCCAGCGAGCACGACTCCACAGCAGCCGTCACAGAGAGAGCTTTTCATTTGGCTTCTGTTTTCCTGTGAGCGGAAGCGTTTGGTAATGGTTTTGAAAAGGTCAGTCCGATGAGCCGTTTGATCGTTTCTGAATTCTGTCGAGCCCAGACTCTCGATCTTCAGTGAATGTATCACACAGAGCAAACGCAAAGGTCACGATTCACTTAAACACTTTGAGTCTGTTAAAAACTACGTGAACAAAAGAACACGAGAGAAGTTAAGAACAGATCCTCAGCTGAGGAACGAACAAACAATCACTGCAGGTGTAATCTCTGCTGTGTCGGTCATTCTGTGTCTGTAATTAAGATTTAAAAGCAGTTTGGGTTTGTGAGCATCTGCAGCGCATCCTACAGCAGCACACACACACACACACACACACCGAGTTTGCTACCATCTCCTGCTTCTTGTTTAAGAGATGAAAGCTGACAAGCTTCAGTTTTGTAGAGTGAGCCCACCTGATCTTGCCATCAAGGTAAGATGTCATCTCCTGCATTCTCCAGCAGCGTTCATGCATACAGCCACTGAGAACCTCAGTCACCTTCTAGAATCCTTTTAGAAGATTCATCTATGTAGAACTTCCTAAAAATCTTGAAAGAAACCCGGAACGATCTTGTCATGCATGCCTACCGTCGCACTCTAGAGCCTGCAGGCGGGCGTTCCAGATGCGATCTAGAATACACACGAGCATTCCAAATAATCTACGTGTTGAAACGAGGGAAATCAGAGGACAGAACATGAACAGCTGGCCAATGAAAGAGAGAGAGAGAGAGAGAGAGAGAGAGAGAGAGATCAAGAAAGTGAGGTGGGAAAGAAATGGAAGGACAACTTTGAATCCAGAGGAGGAACAGGGCAAAACTGGGCAGTGTAGGGGGCGGGGTCTGGGGGGGCAGGGCTGGAATGGCTTCAGAACTGTGCATTTTAACATGGGTCCCTGGTTAATCAGCGGAAGATGGGTGGGAGGAGCTACCAGACGTAGCCTATCTCGTCGTCCTCTGCATCCTCGTCGTCCTCAATCGCCCCGCGGGGGTGGAGCCGACCACGTCGCTCTTTCTGTCTGCCCCGCCCATGCTGTGGAGACTCCGCCTCCTGATCGTCCAGCAGAATGACAGCGCCGCCGCTGCCGAAGTCTCCAGATGTCTCTTGATCTTCCTCTACACACACACACACACACACACAGGATTAGATAAAAGGGAAGGTATCTGGTGTATATACGTGTGTGTTCTGAGAAAGATCATTTATAATTGATAAAAGATGATGTTTTATACATTTTGACTGAGAACTCGTGGAGCTCTGTTAAATTATTGAGTTTCAGATATCATAATAACCACAGCTACTGTCATAATAACCACAGCTACCAGTGTGTGTGTGTGTGTGTGTGTGTGTGTACCACAGGTTGGGATGCGTGTATGTTTGTGTGTGTGTGTGTACCACAGGTTGGTGTGTGTGTGTGTGTGTGCGTGTACCACAGGTTGGGATGTGTGTATGTTTGTGTGTGTATGTACCACAGGTCAGGTTGTGTGTATTTGTGTGTGTGTACCACAGGTTGAGATGTGTGCATGTTGGTGTGTATATGTATGTTTGTGTGTGTGTGTGTGTACCACATGTCAGGTTGTGTGTATTTGTGTGTGTGTGTACCACAGGTTGAGATGTGTGCATGTTGGTGTGTATATGT
>JAZGTJ010018540.1:0-11389 GCA_036877575.1 Botia almorhae | reverse complement strand
TGTGTGTGTGTGTGTGTGTGAGAGAGAGAGAGAGAGAGAGAGAGAGAAAGCAAGCGAGAGAGAGTGTGAGTGGGCGAGGGAGGAATCATAGCAGACACTCCCACAACCTATAAAGCTGAAGCATACTGAAAGACTCGGAGAGAAAGCACACGTGGGTTTGTGCTCGGAGGCAGAGCAGCGCGACACAGGACGAGAGGAGCGCGTGTGTGTTTATGTAGAGGAGACGTGGACTTCAACTCAAGAACACAAGAACTGAGGGAATATGAGTGAGGGTCAAACAGCAAGTTCAACTGGAAGATCAGCACAGATTTGACCGCACAGAAAAACCATTCAGACACACTTGAGTTGCCAGGCAATGTGATATTAGAGCACAGCTCTGCCAAAGGACTATTTAGTGTTTCTGAACCGTGAACAAGTACCGGCTCGCTTCACAGATCTATGCATTAGGAACTCGGTGAGAAACATCTGAGATCACTGTGGAGAGGTTTGGAAGTTTCAGCCGCGGGTGACAATGTCTTTTGCGATGGTGCGCCCAGCTCCTAGTCGATACCTGTACTCCGAGATCTCCATGATGTCAGAGGACGATGAAAATGGCAGCGAGAGTTCGGGCTCTGACGACCGCTCGTTTCGCCTGGATGGCTCGGGGTACGACCTCAAAGTTGGGGGCAGGAAGAGGAAGCCCAGTGTGGGGAGTGGCGCACGGTTGGTAGGAGCTCCGCCTACTTCCACTGGCACGCTGGGCACGTTTGTACCAGAGACTCGCCAACGCAACGCGGCCAATGCACGGGAGCGAGACCGCACCAACAGCGTCAACACCGCCTTTACCGCACTGAGGACTCTTATCCCCACAGAACCTGCTGACCGGAAGCTGTCCAAGATTGAGACCCTGCGGTTGGCGTCCAGTTACATCTCTCACCTGGGAAACGTGCTGCTTGTGGGGGAAGCGTGCGGGGACGGCCAGCCGTGCCACAGCGGTGGACCCTCGACTTCAAACTACTACCATCACCACAACTCGCCCAGCCGAGACTCGGAAAACTCTCAGCCCAAACAGATCTGCACGTTCTGCCTCAGCAACCAGAGGAAACTGGTGAGTGAGACACAAGCAGATGTTGTCCATTAGGGCTGCGCAATGATTTGGACATGTCCAGGTCCAAATACAAGCTGAAGAAATGCTGAAGGAGGTGTGAAATATGGTGGAACCTCAGGGGGGGATCAGTGTGTGTGATTTATTTCGTGTTAGCAGGGTCATTGAGGGGAAACAACTTAAGGCAAGGGAGAGCCTGCTGTTTTTGGCTCCGGTGTTTCAAATTAGGAGATGTTTATATGCTAACTACGCTAAAAACTTCATTTGAAACATCACAAATATCTCTAAAAATGTTTAAATATCTCACAAAAAGTCTGTCACAATCAGTTTGCTTTCTACACAGTATTACTACAAGTTTAACAACTCTCAAGATCAAAGCAGCTTAAAGACATTTCCGAATTCTTAGTCTAGCATTGTTTTTATTGGTATAATTTATATATTCGTAAAAAACACACAACTATAATAAGGCAAATTCTAATGTTAATTGGTTTCCGTTTTCCAAGACACGAGAAGCTAGTTATTTGAGACGGTCTGTCAAAAAACTTCCTTTACTGGCCAAGTATTTTTCTTTTAGCGTGAATGCGGCTCGTAATTTCAGCCTCCCCATGACAACGCTCGATACCGAAAACTTCTGAGTTATGACTTCATCCACACGTTTTTCCCCATCATTGCTGATATCTCCATTACACAGAGTGCTGCTACTATGACCTCACAGACAGACACAATGAAAGATCGGATTAAATGTAAACCCCACTGAAAATATCCAATCAACAAAGAGACTGTCAGGCGATATACAAACACATCATCCATCTTATCCAGCGGCCGTTCCTCGGAGAGCCCGTCTGTGCTGACCTTAACCCGTACAGCCGACACCAGAGCACATTAAAAATAAGACCGTAAATCACACTCCGGCGCGCGCAACAAAACAACACCACACCAAAGACAGGGAAACACTGTCATTTAAACTGTCCAACTATGAAATATAGCATGCGCTCAAAACAATTACACTCTGCCAGGATACCAGAGCAGTTTCGGTTGGGGTTGAACACCATCACAATGTGCCTTTAATCCTCCAAACTCTGAGGCGTTTTGAGGTAGACAGTTAACTGAAAGAACCAAAAACGCATAGCACGTAAAGTTTGCAAACCCGTAAAGTATGTAGAAAGAGAAATAAACTACAAACGATTAGCAGCAAGCGATTCCACAGCGGATACCGAGAAGCGCACGGATGAACTACAACAAACCTGCTCCGGGCCATTTATGACAAATGAGCAAATGGGAGGCATAAATATGCAAATGTAAATGGTCCGTGATCTATATACCAGGCCATGAGAATCCAGTAAACATCTGCTTCTGGGGTTTTTTTTCTGCTAAGCAGCCGTGCACCTTCTTGAACATTTCCTTCTTACATCCTGTGTTGTTCTTACTGTCTACCATCCCGGCCAATTAAAATCCCTGTCAAGCACAACACAACCTGCTCGAACCTTCAGCCGTAAAACATTCCGAGGAAACATTTGAGAGGAGCACAGCGCATCACCGCAGAGCATAAGAGTCAGTAAACTGTAGACGTTTACATCTTATCCTGTAAAACCAGAGAAACAATTCAAAAGAATTATGAAACGTAAGAGAAGTCTTAAAAATAATGAAAGATTAATAATAAACTAATATATCAGACAAAGTGATTAATTGATTGGATTATCAAATCAATTCATTTGATATTCGGATATCTGGTCATTTTGAGATTATCAGCAATGGCTGAAAAATGCTTGTACCTGGTCGTTGATTTTTGGAACTATATAGTTTAAAAACTCCTTCCCCAATTGTTACCACAATTATTCAGAAAACATTAAATTTACTATTATAAATAAATATGAAATTAAAACCATCTCTATAATAAATATTGTTATATCACCATGTCCCTGTTTCAGTTTCAGATAGATTTTTTCTACCTTTAAATATTTAAGTTAATTTAGAGTAAATACCCCTAAAAATAAGTGTTTTTTTTTTTACAGAATTGTACATAACCATCACAAACTGACCATCAAGCACATTTGCCTCTAGATAAGAGCCCAAAACATAAACACAATTATTAACCGTTCGGTATTATTAAAACGTCAAAGTAGTAAGCCACGCTAAAATTAAGGAGTGATACAAACATACGATTACAAACAAAATGTCTCGGAGATAAAACGACCCTCCTGGCAACTTTCCATTCCGAAGGTTTTATTTGTTAAACGGTCTGTGGTGAAAACCGCTGTTGAAAATCACATAGAAACCACCCAAAAACCACATAGCTGAACAGGCCAAAGGCCAATACTCCCTTTCGGGCAGCAACTCTAATCTGTACAAACGAAATGATAGACCTTTATAAGCACGATTTGAAAATTATGCCCCATGTCTTCAGGATTACAGCGGCAAGCAGATATTTGAAACAGACCGGGCCTCTCCTTTGTAGCAAGCTTTCAGAAGTGGCTCCATACACTCCAAAACCACACTCGTCTCGTTTACCCCTACTTAGGGCTCATTACGTCGTGAAAATATCACTCAGCCAAGACGCACAGCTTTATTGTTTCTAAAGAAAGAGAAAGACCAAAAAAAAAGAACATACGCTCCCAAGGAAAGATGTGGAGGTATAACCACCCTCAAATGTTCGGTTGTTCGCCAAAGTTAAACGTCTGTAAGCTGACACAGAACAGACAGCTGCATCGAGAATCTCCGGCAAAATGCAGAATGGACGTTTAAATCAAACGCAGACAGTCACGCAGAAGAAAACTGCTACTTTTGTCTGAGAACGTTCAAGAATAAAACAGATTTGTGTCTATATAAAAATGATAGATTCTACCCTAAACATTTTCCAAATCTGGCACTTTTATTTGAATTTATTTTTTACTTGGACTGGATCAACAGTTGAACTTTCTATGCAGGCAGAATATGTGCTCCACACACACACACACACACACGCACACACACACACACACACACACACACAGTTTAATCGCTTACTAACTCAAAACAGTGAGTAATTTCCACACACCACAGCGCGTCTCCTTCTACACAATTCCACCACAATAACACCAGAGCGAGATTTCCACGTCAATCTATTTCTGTGTTTTGATACCATCGTGCTTTGTCTATTCTGCTAAACCACATTGGCTATTAGTGGAGAACATTCGACAGTATTCGAATTCTCGCAGGTAAGAACGTGGGTTGGTACCGATTGCATAATCGCACAAGTTCCTCAGTAAGCACTTTGTCGTTCTGGACTTTGAGAGCAAGTATTAAACTGCCACTGTTGTTTTTTTATTTTGGGATGTTTGGGACGTCTTTGGCACATTGTTTGCGCGGTTACGCGTCTGCAAAGTAGCTAACGGCGTAAAGGGCGAGTCGTGCAGTCGAAACGTGGGTCGTATTTTCTGCATAATTATCGAACCGTCTCTCATTACGAGCATATGGAAGAGCTTAAAGCTCTTTGCTCTAACAGGAGCCCAAACATTTGACACAATATGAAATTATTTGAAGTGTTCGCACTGCATTGCTAAAGCGCCAACATTTTTCCCCCGTAAACTGCCGTTTCATTCAAATGAATCTTGAAAGATTTGGCCAAAAAGTAAGATCTTATAAAACTGCCAAGTGTGAGTACTTCAACATGCTCTGGAAAGCAAAGCCGCAGAAATTAAAAGTAGCTGGAATCAGGTCATCTTTTGCCGGAGGTGGGGCTATATGCAACAATCATAAATGAAGGGACGCTTTGCTTGCAAACGGCAGCAGCGAAAGATCTGCGCAAATACTACCGAATGCTACGAAAACAATCGAAACAGAGCTTTCAAAGGGAAGGAAACAAATATATTCTGATTAAGTGCAGAAAAAGCGTGTTTTTAATAACCTACTTGCTCTGTCATCACTAGTGCTGGAGTTTGACACACACACAAACACACACACACCAGCCCAATGCAATCTTCAGCAGGCTGTCAAGCGTACCTGTCAACCTGAGGCTAAGCCAAATATTTGTGTTAAGAGTCCTGTCCGCGTAAAAGGCTTCAAACATAAAAAAGGAAAGAGGTGAGGGGCAATTTATTGATTGAGGTATTTAGGAATTTGCCGTGATGTGTTTCTTGACTTTAAGTACTTGGAAATAACACGTTTATAAAAGACTTTCGAGCAGGGGAGCGTACGATCAATCCGGGCATGTGGACCAAAGCTCCAGCAATAATAATTTCTTTACGGCGTGTCAGACAGGATATGAAAAGCAAATGTAGGCAAAATCCTATTAGTTTGGCGTAAGTGATCCCTGGAGTCAGAGCACTGGTGACTTTAAAGTGGCACAGAGGAGGGGCTGGAAAGAGAGAGAGAGAGAGAGAGAGAGAGAGAATAAAAAGGAAAGCGTTGAGGGTCAGGGTTATTTTCAAATGAGATTCTGTCTGACTTCATCAGTTAAGGGTGAGTGTTTTGACTGGGAGCTCCGCCTACATCAGATGGGGACGCTGGTATTCCATATGCTCCTGTTCTAAGCAAAGCAAACTGGAAATGCGAGCCAGGTGTGTGTATATGCGCGTGTGCTACCGCAGATGGAAAGGTGAGAGGAGAGAAACAGCAGGAGTGTTAATGCCAAACCGCCAACACACAGCGACAATCAACCCTAACCGACCCTCAACACCTCAAAACAACCATTTTAAAACCTTTTCTTTTTAAGATGAAACATCTATTCTGTTTTAAATTAAGCACAAAAGGAAAAATCTTGGTCACTGACAAAAAACAACAACGAAAGACCGCTTAGCAGCTCTAAAAAAAACGCAGAACAAACAAACAGTTTAAGTCATTAAAATGTAAATAAACAAACTGTGTAACAATAAACTGCGTAACCAACGACGTACCAGCAAAAACAGTAAAAACAGCCATTTAGATAAAGTCTCTCCTAAATGAAAAACTTCAGACTGTGTCGTACTCGAGAATGAGACTGTAACGCACCTGATAATCTGTTGTGAATTGTTGTTTTCATTGCAGAGCAAAGACAGAGAGAGAAAATCGGCCCTGAGGAGTTAAACCATGACGCAAACGGATTTACAAGTTAACAATTTTCAAAAACTGTTGACTGAAATTGTATTTCTGTGGTGTGTATATATATGCAAATATCAATGCATATTTAATTATCTGTACGTCGCCTTTGGAACGAACTGAGAAAAACTGGAAAATGCTAAATTGTCAGACAGCAGCGACCTGCCTTATGCAAGTGCTGAACGTTTCTCCACAAACTTTCACAGCCAGTTTCCACCATTCCTGCACAACTCACAGGATCTCCAGCATGTGCTGATGGTCCACCACAGGGAACTGACCTTAAGCTGTTTGCCAAAGACCATCTAAAGCAGAAGCCTGCAACAACCAAAACACAGACATCACAGATGAACACACGACCATCCAAGCAGACACAGCGATACGGACTGGAACGCAAAACAAAATGATGATGGTCTACAGAAGAACATCCTGCTCTTCTCCGATTCAGAGGGAACTTTGGAAAACTGTGTGTTTGTATCAAAGCCACATCAGGACTCGTTTTGATACGTTCATGTTCTCTCTTACAAAGTTGGTTAAACCGAAAACAAGACACTTAGCCTAACTATGAAACCACAATAAGTTTATTAAATGCAGTATGCTGTATGTGTACTATGGCAAATAACATATATTCTTTGTTGGTTAAATTAAAAAAAAATTAAAAATGAAAGGAAGGAGATTTTATTTTAATCGGTTTCTTTTTATCTCGGCATCTTTCTTTGGACATTTCAGCATGGATCTGAATGGCCTGTAATTTAGACCAACACCTCATTACAGCTATATAAACAGAACCCTGTCCAGATAAACATCCAAACTTTTATTTCATCATCTCTGCAGAACATCTTACATTGGGATTCCTTTAGCCGGACATATCTCATTTCACAACTCTCCTGATTTGAATCTAGTTCTACCTTCTCAGTTTCAGGAATACAAAATCCTGAGGAGATACTGTTATATCTTTAGAGAACAACCAGATATTTGACACTCTTTCACACGTGTCGTGTTTTATATGGTGTTGAATAACTATAACGGGCATGTATGGTTGATAAAGGCTGTTTTGTACGGTCACTGGTGATCTCAGATCAGGGACAAATGAAGAACCTGAAACGCGGAACACACAATATAAAGCTAATAAACCTGCAATGTTAACCCAGAAATCCAAATTTATTTGAAGATTTCGGCTAGCCAAAGTGGAATTGCTACTATGTTTGTTCAGCTAACTGCCAACTAGGAAATTAGCACTGACCTGCTGAAACGTTATCATACTGATGTCTAAGTCACAATACAAATATGATTCTTTCTGTTAATAGTTTTTACATATTATGATATGGTAATCCTCTCATCACGGTTTTAAAAATCCGCACTGAACTTCCTTTAAACAATTATATTGTTGGCACACTTTTAGTCAACAATCCCTGAGCCAAGCCGTGTTCGTCTAGCTCATGTGTGGCGGTTCTGTTATTCTTCCAGTCAGCAGTACAGTTTGAATCACTCCAGACAAAGTCGGACGGCACAGTAAGCACACAGACACACAGCCTGTCACACAGACAGCTGTTCCATGTGCTGGCGCAAATGAGATACACAGGTAACGTTCCTGGCAAAAGGCCTGACAACTTCCACCCCTAGGAGACTCTAAAAGGGCGAATGCAAATTCAGACAAATTTAGAGGTGTCTTTGCCTCAAAGTTCTGACCGACTTATTCACCTACAGCCTTCAAAACCTGTTTGCTCTCTCTCTGTCTCACACACACAATTATCTAAATGGTGTCATTCCATAGACTTCTTTTTTTATAAACAACTAGTTATCAACAATATAACCTAACCCACACTCTAACCGTAAGCCTAACAGAAAACGTTTGGCATTTTTACAATTGAAAAAAAACCCCGAAACTATTTACTATATTTTATAGCTTTTTTCTTTTACAAATGAGGACATCCCCAAAAGAAGGTTTTGCTCAGATTCTGCTGACTTTTTGGTACAAACTTTACCCCAAAATATGGTAAAGTAAACCCCCCCAACACACACACACACATATATATCCCGCTGAGCTTTGCCTCTCTGCTCACCCTCAGTCTGTCATTCTGTCAGCCCCTCATATCTCATCAGCTTCACATATTGACACACATGAACTCAGTTACCTGCTCCGCTTGCACCCGAGCCTCAGATCAAGATACTGCAGCGAATGAAACAGAAACTCTTACCAAAGAAATTAATATCACAACAAGACAATAATCGGCAATGACAATTCATTCAAACACGCCATCGAAGTGGAAAATGTACTTGTTCCCGGCTTTTATGAAAGGCCGATCTCAATCGCTTGGTTGAGCAGATTTCCTGCAGGTCACATGAAACATGCAGACTGGTATAAAGTGTGGCCACCCATGTGAAAAACACATTAAACAACATCAAGATTTTATATGTCGATATACATACATACATACATACATACACTAGCTAAATTTGAATGAAAGCTGAATGTCTAATATAACTGACGTGTGTATTTATGTGATTGTATGACTCGTGCATACAAATGAGCATTCAATATGCAAACATTATAATAACACAGCACGCCAACCGTTTTTTAATTTACTATTTACTAAAATATTACTGAAATATTAGTAGTCGTTAAAACTTCACATGAAATAACGCAAGCGAAGATACGGTAATTGCATACCTGCCAAAGAAATTAAATTTAACAAAGAAGTTAAATCAAAGCATGCGTATCTTTTAAACAGATATTCTCCTGCTCCATTTCAAAAGACATTTCGATTAACATTTTATTTTTGGTCAGGAAACTCATACATGTACACGATTTATACCATCGTCTATAAAAAAATAGAAACGAACCTATTAATCAAACGTTTTTTTAAGATCACGAAAAACGTTTGTTGAATCTTTTGTCTGGTAGGTAACGCGATACATACAGACCTTCTCCAATGTCAAGCCACAAATTGGAAGCAACGGCAAACGAAACCTAAAAAACACAATTTTCCCCTCATTACCGGCCTAAACAATTTAAAAACAGAGGAGGCCAATGAGCAGAACAGACAGGCGAGTTCTTTCCATGAAAGGCTGGATGTGGGGGTAATAATCTTGCCTCCCCCGTGTCCCTCGAGAGCGTCTGGAGGATGACTAACAGATGACAGCTGCGCAGGCCGTCGCCCGGCCCGTTTCTGCTCTGCACAACATCAGAGCGATCCTCTGCTGTCCACCTCACCCGGCGAGTATGGTGCCACGCTGTCACCCGAGGCCGTTTTGGGATCCAGGAAGAGGAAGCGCCAGAATCCAGTCAGACCCGATCCCCTCACCTGACAGAGCTGCAGCTGCACGCCCAGCCAGCCGCCCACTTTTCATTTCCAACCTCTTATACAGCTAAAGGAACCAAAGCCCATAAAAATAAATCCTGTCATTATTTCTAAAACAGCATAAACCGCGATTCTTCTAAAGAGGTCGCCGAAAGGTCAAGCGCTCATTACTTATGGTAATAACAAGGGCGACGTGGTGGGCGGCTGGGCGTTACAGATCGGGCCCTGCACCACACGGCCCTGATAAATAATCCGCAGATCTTCGCGCATGGGCTTTAACCTTGGAGGAAGCATGTGGAAAGTTTTGCGATCTGGCAAAGCAGGTTTGAAATGGGTTTCCCACCTGGACTCAGAGCATCCGGTACATCATTCAGAGAAAGTCATTATTTATCGAAAATTAAATATCTAATGAGGCCCTGAAGCTTTTCTTTACCATGCCCCGGTCATATAACACAGGAGAAAGCCATCGAAGCAAAGCCACCAGAGCGACAGGCCCGACTTTTCCTTTCTATCATCAACTGAAGCGTCTCATGAGCACTTTCTCTTTATGGTGCAAACACGTATTTGGGTTTTAAAATGGAGGACAGACTCAAAAGTAATCGGAGGAGGGGTGATGGACGCCAAGCGATCCAAGGTGGTAACGGGCCATATTTCCCCTTTATTTTTCCACCGTTTTTACGAAAACATGCAAACATGAATAACACAATGTGGAAATAATGTCTCGGCTAGGATGGAGGGGAGACACCAGCTCTGCTCTAAAAAAGCGAAATGCCTACAAAGGCAGAATTTTAAGGCGCCGTAGACTCGAGTCTGTTCTAAAAGGTAGGCAGCTTAATTACGCTGCCTTCTAAGACACCTTGTTTTGTCAGCATGCAGAGAAGGCAATCCCACAATGCAATGCGTCGAGCTGAAAGAAATCCAAGAGGCGGAAAAAAGCATTACTAAAATATGTTGTTCAATGTTAAGAAATACTCGTGCAATTAAAAACGGAACATTTTCACACCAATGTGTGTGTAGAGTACTGTGCAAAAGGCAAATTAATGCTTTACCAAAGATACCTTTTTAGAACATTTATTTATATGCCAGCTTAGTGTTTCAGTAGGAAATATCTATATACATTTCCAAACATTCATTGCCATTAACTGTAATAACACTTTTCTATGAACGACGAGTCGAAACGCAGACAGTATGACCCTCACACAGAACTGATCTCAGCATTATTGAGTCGGTCTATAATTACATGAAGAGACAGAAAAACTCACACACACTAAATCCATAAGAACTGTGACAACATCTCCTACAGCCCTGGAACAAACTATTATAACAATATTGCTTTAATTTAGAGTAAACTGATGAAGTCTATTAATGGTTTTATTTTTGAAAATATCTTGATTTTAAAGCATGCATCTCGGAGATATTTCCATCTGTTATCCGACTCTTTGTTCACAGTAAGATCTCACTTCATTATAAGGAACTGTAGTGTTCCTCATAACGCTACAGTTCCGCTAAGGCCGAACTATCAAAACCGATTGCGAACAGAGTTTCTTGTGAAGAGTTTTGTGCATTACACACCGGGAGCATTTCAAACCAGCTACTTTAAAAGTTATTACCTGCGTGTAGGCAAGCCAGCTCACTAGTTCTGGAACAGAGCTATAATCATGGGATTTCAAAAAAAAGGAAAAACTTGAGCTCATCTCCTTCCTGTTTTGAAGGTAAACGTTCTAAACCCTCCACATCATTTCCAAATCCTCCCCATCTCCATTCCTCGCAGAGACTTGCTCCGGGCCCCCCACCACCCCAGGAGCCCAAGGCGGCCCCCACTGGCAGTTGGTTTCAATCAGGGCCTTCTGGCAGGATACAGGCTGGCCCAACAGGGAGTTGTGCTGAAGACCGGATAAAAAGGAAGTCCTAAAAACTCTGGAACGACAGGTGGCTACTTTGGCTGCTCTCAAAA
>JAZGTJ010018539.1:0-11391 GCA_036877575.1 Botia almorhae | reverse complement strand
GCTTCTTGCGACCCTGTTGACTATTTTGAATGAAACGCTTGATTGTTCGATGATCACGCTTCAGAAGCTTGGCAATTTTAAGACTGCTGCATCCCTCTGCAAGCTTGGAATAAGACAACATGCATAAAGAGGATGATGTGGTCAAAATACTCATTTGCCTAATAATTCTGCACTCCCTGTACAGTGCTGCTTGAAAGTTTGTGAACCCTTCAGACATGATTAGATTTTGTGTAAAAATAAATTTAAATAACCTAATCAAATGTACATCCAAAACCCAAAGCAGACTTCCAAATAATGGACACAAACAAAATATATATATATTGTCATTATTTATTGAAAAAAAGGGGTTAAATAACAAAAACTGGAATTTTGACTTGTGCAGAAGTATGTGAAGCCTTTTATTTAGTAGCTTGTGGCACCTTCTTTTGCAGCCATTACTTCAACCAAACGTCTAATGTAACCACTGACCAGTCTATCACATCTGTCTTTGGGGATTTTTGCCCACTCCTCCTTGCAGAACTCAGCCAGCTGAGACAGGTTGGAAGGACATCTGGCTTGTACCGCCTGTCTAGCCACAAGATTTCAATTGGATTGAGATACGGACTTTGACTATTCCAATCAGTAGTTTGAACCTTCTTTCTTTTAAGCCATTCCTTGGTGGATTTGCTTGAATGCTTAGGGTCATTGTCTTGTTGCATCACCCATTTTCAGTTGGCCTTTACTTCATTTATTATTTTTCTGGTGCTTCTTGATGATAGTTTCGATGAGCATCCACTTCTAGACAGAGTTGTGGTCATATTGAATGCCCTCCATTTGTGGATAGTTTGTCTTACAGTGGATGGATGGAGTTGGTTTTATTAAAAGTTTATTAAAAGAAGAATGAAGGAAACAAATAAAGGAACAAATAATGCTGAACCTAGAAATTTATCTTCTTTTCTTCTGTCAAAACATCAGCATTGAACAACCATTTCAGTGTCTTTTTGCCTATTGTTAAAAATGATCAGGTTTAACAATAAACGCTTAAAAAAACTAAAAGTTATCATACAAGTAATGAAGTGGTGAAAGTTTACATCTGATATGGGTATAAGAATAAAGTGTGGCAAAATGGCTCTATAGCACCACCTGCAATATTGTAATAAAACAGCCCTAGCTGTATGTTTCACATGCATGTATGAAATTTAGTAGGCTCGTGTAACATTCCAAATGCTACAAAAATTCTTACACAGCTATATCCTAAATCCAACAGAAAGTCAGCAATTTAAATTTTATCTGCAAATTTGCAATTCTAGCCATTTCCAGGCATTGAACAACTAGAGATTTTATTACATCAGCATCATATTTGGTCAATCTAATCTAAAGGTCCTTGCAATGTTTTATATTTACAATGGCTTATAATGTAAGGATTGCTAAAGTCAAAAGATTTCACTAATAGATCTACCAATCTCTGTGTAAAAATAAAATGATGATGCTAGCATCTTTCTTAAGTAATGTTTCACTCACTCTAATATGGCTCCAAATTTCATGTCATTTTAACCCCCCTTTACAAATGAGTGGATTACTCAGTAACTATTCATCAATAGCATTTAAGGGTGTACTCACACTAGGCACGGTTGCATTGTACCATGTCTGAGCCTGGTACAAGGGGCCAGAGCACGGGCCATAGCACGGTTAAATGAACCACAACTGGTCACAGTTTCAGAGCAATCACCATGGTCAGACGAACCAGACTTTGGGGGTCACACGTGCTCAGTCACAGTGCTTACTCAGTTCTCACTGTGAGTACACTCTAATATGTTGGATTTCATTCATATTTATGTTGGTTTTGTCTCTCTAACAATATTAAAAAAATCAAAACTTTGAGTTGGAAATTTACAAAATTTGGTTGATTTGACACAGAATAACCCACAAGTATGCAAAAGCCTGTGTTAATGCTTTGCCAAAACATTTTAAGTGGCCATTCTATTGCACATACATATAGTGGTATACTTGAGGGAGATAGAGTCACCCCTTTAAATATAGGTGTCATTAAACCAGATGTGCTACTTATGTAGCTTGCACGCTAATGCCTGCTATAGCGCCCCATGTGGCAATACTGAGAATGTGCACTTGCTTTCACATGTTTTCAAGTGTACCTGCAGTGCTTTAATAAATATTCCTGTATTGCATTTTAGAACTTTTAAACTATTCTTTCAACTCTATTCTTTGAATAGAGTATGTTTTCAGGGCTTTGGTGACTAAAACACAAGACATTAACGCAGACAAATAGCACTGCAGACCGCAAAGAGTTAAAATCGCTTTCAAGCTACCAACAGCTTCTCCCTCCAGAACTGTATGGTAGCTTGCAATATTCTTGCCTAGAAATAAATGATACCGAAACAAGAAGTGGCACATAAATTAAAGTGGCACCATGATTGATGAGTTAGCAGCCAAGGGAAAGGATGTTTGCAGCATTTTCGGGGGAAGAGGTGGGGGAGATGTAGCCTCGCACGGCTTGCTGGGAGTGGAGAGCCATCAATCCCGAGCTCCCCTGTGCGGTAAAGTACGCCCCTGAGAGGAGTGGCTCTGGGCTTCTGCCCATCCACTAAATGAACTGCATGCAATATTAAAAGATGCAAAATGAGCCGAGGCTGGAGCGCTCCCAGAAAAGCCCACTGGCAACTGACCCATCAGCTACCAGGGGAAATAAACAGCTTCCGAACTCGTTTTCTCCTGTCGAACATTATTCTTTTCCTTTCTTTTGGTCATAATGATCTGCTTATATTTATTTTATTATTATATATATTATTTATTTTATTACAGGCTTTTTCGCCGAAAATAAATAAAAATGTCTCATAGCTTTTGTAATAATCCAATCCAAGACAATTGAAGTTTTCCTGCTGCTCTGACCAGATTGAACCAGTTTGAATCCTTAAACCCTCAATTCCTTTTCTTTTGTTCTAAGGACGCACTTATAATATATTTATTTTGCTTTTTATTTAAATTTGATTAAATGTATTATTGTTTCTCCCCTAATCCAAAATTTTTGGAAGACAAAACAAATCTATTTTGAAACAGCATAAATTTAAAGATCAAGGTAGATGGGGAATGCTGGTGCGGTTTTAATTGGCCCTTTACGTTTGTCACCAGCTGAATCAGCTTAATACTGAGTACACCATTCCTCAAATGCAGTAGATAATTCCTGTGCTGTTGTCGGTCAAACATGAGCAGGTAGAGATGATGATGATGACAAGGGATATAAAAGTGGAGGGAGGAGGTTCGCCCAAAGACACTTAACACTGCAGGTGTTTGTTTGGAGGAGCGTTAATGAAACAAAGAGCCTGTATGACATCAGCGTTCACCTCTTTTACAGCATCCGAGAGGACTTGAGAGGTGTGATGGTGAGGCAGTCAGCGTGTGGTTCGCTTTTTACTGGCCATTCTAACAGATGAACAGCATCAATCTTTAGCTCAGCATCACGGAGTGGCTGCACCGTTATCAATATCTGCAGAGGGGCCTCGGCTTGCATGTAAAAACAATAGGCTCACTCACACCAATGCACATAACATGAACTGGAGTGACTCATGAAAATATGACCAGGTCGCATTTCACCCCCAAAAAATATTAATAATAGAAAATAAATTTTACTGAAAGAAAATAAACCCTGTTTAAGGGGCATCATAATGTTTGCATTGTTGTCAGTTGGAATTCTTATTCTCATTAAGACAAATGAGAACACTAGGAAATATATGCTCCTTTTTTAATACACAAAGACAAAAATCCATAAAATGTTACATTTGCACAATTCATACTCATCTTACACTATGCACTACAGCTTCAAACAGGGCACACTTTGCAATCTGCCAAACACTCTGCATGAACATACTGACTCATGAACATACTTAAGCATATGTTTAAATTAAATACAATTTCATTTGTTGGTTGGTGCAAGACACAAAATGCAGTTTAACAGTTTAGTGTATACACACCACACTTTACAAACACAAGGGAATATGGACTGAAATTTATAAAAAGTGTTTTGAATTACATATTCCCTGGATCTCATGAATCAAGCACTGTGTTCTCCTGCATACAGGGGAGTTGTCTGGTGAGCAGGTGTGATTTAAGAGTGGGATCAGGATACAGCTTCACTACTCCGTCCCCCGGGAAACCACAGACCCTAAGAGCTGCTTTCACATGTATGCTCAGACAGTCTGTTGTGTAGAGAACAATGCAAAGATGACAATTAACAATATACATGTTCTTTCGTGTAATTGTTTTTATTTATTTATAGTTGTTTGTTGAATAATTTATTGGTTTGTCTTACAAAAAGTGCTGTGAAGGTACTGAACCATAGTACGGTAATGGTTTCACAATGATTATTGCTGCATTCATGTACCATGATATCTAAGCAGTAGCTTAATAAAAGTAGTGACGTTGCTAACAATTTTTTGGTGGAATGACAGTAACTTAGCTATTTACAAAACAGTGTAGAAGTAATATCTTGCTTTAACATGCATGTCTCTCTACAGCCATTCTTTTACAAGCTGATTTAAGTAAACATGCCTGCGTATGTATATCTCATATGAGCATTGGGAAGTCTGATATTGTAATGTAATTGACAGCTCATATAAAAAACTTAATAAAAAAATATATAAAATAAATTAAAAAAATTTACTAATCCATTTTAGTGCCTACACTATAGGAGATAAACATTTAATTAGGGCCTTTTTGTACCTATATTTACAGTTTTATTGGTAGTAATTAGTATTAAAGTTATATTGGTAGTAAAGTTTAGGTTTAGTACTGTCACCCTAATTTAAACGCTGTTACTTAATAATTTTGTTACTGAAAATTATACTAGTTGTACAAATACATTTTCTACTAAAATAATAATAGAATAATGTTTTATTTTAATTTCTTTAATTCCATCAAAATATACAGCACATATATAGAATTTTAAGTCTTTTCTCAAAATTGTATTACTTATTACTTAGTTAATTGTATTACTAAACTTAATATTTTATCTTTCCATGACGAGCTACACAGTACATTTCACCACATTTCTTAAAGACGTTTTGTGTCAGAGTGGTGAACAAATACACAACCATTAATCAGCCATTTAAGAAAAGAAAACTAGCCACAGAAACATAATCCAAAACTACAAACACACTAATGGTATGTTTGTTCTGTATATTTGAAGGGTGTAACCTCCACCCAGCATTTGTCTAAGCCTTGACCGTGGGTGTATAGATGCAAACACTAGATCTGGGGTGAGGTGGGTGTGATAAGGCCAGACGGCATGGCCCTTGACCAGAGGGACAGCTCTATATGAGCTGCATTAAACCTGGCTATTCTCAGCATACATCAACATAAATCACAACCTGTGTGAGCTTCTCTATTTATTCACTGAATAAAAAGCCAAGGCTGACAAAAACCTAGTGAGACACAACAGCATCAAGGTAACGATTTAGTCTCTAATAATCTGCTACTCCTAAAATATTTATCCACACATTCACGTGGACACACTCTCTAAAAGTATTCAGATTCAGTTTCAGAAACTCATTAAATACATGCCAATACTTATTATTTAAAAATTAAATGTTGCGTGCATGTGGGTGGTGATTAGGTAGATATGTCAAGTTTTAAATTTAGGCCTATCAGGGAACAATTAAACTTACTGACCTGGTGCTATTTTGATGCTCTGTGATAATAAAGTAATTATTAACTAATGAACATTCACATTTGTGATTGCACGCATATGAGGACACCATGTTGGGACCTTTGCTACTTTGCGTTAAAGCACCTTTACCAAATGCATTCACATGCTATAGTTGTAACTGCGTGTAAATGCACAATTGTAAACTACACTTGCACAGAACGAATGAAAGATGTAGAATGTAGTGTTCAACAATGGCCCACAGACTGATCTGTTTCGATAATCATTCTTGCTGGGCAATATCACAAAAAATATGAATATTTATGTTTTCATCAGTTTTTCAGAGTAACTAGTAGTTTAGAATAAGAAGCAAAACAGTAAGCATGATATAACATAAAATAAAACAAAATAAAAAAAACACAAAATTTATTACAGAATAATTTATTAATGATTAAATATTTTAATATTATTATTATTAAACACAATAATAAAATATTTAATCATTTTCATGTATATGCAACTCACCAACACATTGACATTCCACACTTCACAGCAAATATAATGGCCAAATATGTGTAATCTTAAAGGAATTGGGATATTCACCATATTTCTTAATAGTTTATATTGCCAGAAAAAACATATGTTCATAACACCCAGTATGCCAATATGTTCATAACACACAGCCTTGTTCATTTCTCAGTTATGAAGCTTCAACACATGCTGATAGAAGTTGAAGGGGGAGATTTTTTTTCTAAGAACCAAAGGACCTAAATGCTTCACCTGCTAAATAATTATAATGAGCCCTGGTACAAGCCCAATTGTCTTTCTGCCTGCTCCAACTATCCAGAAAATGAAATATTTTGTTTGGGGTTCAATAATATCAGGTGGTTTTACGGCCCTAATGGTGTTTTTATTGACCAGACCCTTAATGGCAGCAGGACATATTTGATGCTGCTCATTTTAAAGAGATAATTAAAAGAGAAATAGATGAATCAAGCCAGACCATAAAGCCTTAGTTGTTGGGGGGTGGGGTGGGGTGGGGGGCACATTTAATGTTCACGCAGGTAAAGAAAGTGAGGTAATGTAGAGTGATGGAAAAGAGAATAGAAAGAAGTAATTTCTTAATTACTAAAATCATTAATACACATTAGTCTGTGTAACAGAATCATTCATTCCACAGAGAGTAAAATACATCTTGTTTATACTCATCCTGACTGCAAAAAAGGCAAGCAGTAAGAAAAGCCATGCTACAGACCTCACCTCACTTTACTTCCACCTCTCCTCTGGTCTTCAGCAAGCAAGAAAACACAACAAAGGAGCTTTTTCTGAAATGACCTTGGCTGTGACATCATGTGGCGGTAGAAAGAAATGAAGCTATTAGACTGAGGCAGTGCTGGGCTATAAATCAAGCTATTTCCAATAAGCTGCCTTAATAGTCATCCATCATGGAGGTACAAGAGGCTGGGCGAGGCAAGGTCCAGCTCGGCCACGCTGGATAGCCAAGCAGCCAGGGCAGGCTGTAGACATAAACAACAATAATCCCAATATGATGGCCCAGCAGAACAACGCTCCTGCCTCTTGTTTGTCAAGTGCAATATTTGGGGGGGATTGTCATTATCAGCAAACGCAAGCACACAGACATATTGAGGAGATTTTATTAAAAAGCGGTCAGGACAATGTAGGACACAAAAGAATAAAGATTTTATGTGACGTATGACTGATCTCTGAGGGACACACGTGGTAAAAACAGTCCAAAATCAAGAAGTATTGTGCTGAGGAGTATAAAACGTGCAGCAGGTGCTTCATGTAATTTTGTGGTTCATATTTTGCAGTTTGAGCTCTCAGTTATTTCCATTTAAGTTTCAACATTGTCTTAGATATTCGTCCTAAAATTCTCTATTTGAAACATAAAACAGACCAAATGAAACAAATGAAAAAATTTGTGACATGCAGTAAGAGTACAGAGCTATAAAATTATTGTGGATAGCATAGCCCACATAATTTGGTGCATTTAACTAAACAAAAATGTTCTGATGAAATTTTTGACTTTTGAGTGCAACATTGGTTTCTTGCCAAATTTAAGCACAGACTGAGATGTTTTTGAGAGGAAACTCTAGAGAACACATGAGACTACAGTAGTTTTAAGATCAGGTGATAAATCTGAGAAGCCAAAGATCTCATTAGAATTATGTTTCTTTGCTATTGATGTTCTTTGGTCATATATTTAAAACAGTGCTCTAAACATCCTTCAGGAAGAGCTTTGTCAATTTACAAGAGGGCAGATGAAGGAGAATGATGGCAAACAATGACTGTTTGTTGAAGAACTGGACCTCTGCTGCTAATTCTGTGGCGTGCCACACTGTCTAAGCTCTCTTTGGGAAGATTTCTCTCCAGGGTTGCCAAAACCCCAGGCCTCAAAACCAAACAGTATAGTTGGGCTGTAATCCACCACGTCCCAGCACATGTCAACAGGAGTGAAGAAGGCCCACCACACTGACCTTATGTTGACAGCATCACTGCAATTCATTACGTTTACAAGCAGCAATTACGGTCTGAACATTTCACTCACCCTTTTTGTCCTCCTCTCCATTTCCTACTGTTTTCTAGATTCCAAAAACTGGTTAAAGTCCGACCATTGTGGAAGACCAGTGTTAGCTAGAGTCCAAGTTTTTATTTTATAGAAACAAGACCTGACATATTCTTGTACTCCGATTAAATGTTACCCCTAAATTCCTAGAAAAAATAAAACTACAAAAAAGTAACAATTATTGTCAAACAACAAGATATCATACAATAAGATAATCTTGGTTTGAAAAAATGAACGTTAGGCAATTTCTTGTTTGGAGACGGTGTAAGTTTCAGGCCTTACTTCCAGTTTTGAGTCTGTGGAGGCTCTTAATACACTCATAATGGGGTTATGCCTCTCAAACGGCTACATGGCTCCGCTTAAACCAACAACATCTGCTGCAGGCGACTCTGCTCGCTCGGCCGAGCGTCTGCGAGAGCTCGTTCTATACATCTCCACAAGGGAGCGTGTGCTTTTTGTGACGTGTGTCGTGGGGAGAACATTAGCACAGCGGCCTCTGTTGTATTCACAGTGGCTAATCCCCGCTCTGCTGCACTCTAATCCCCTGCTATTGAACATTCTCTTCCAGTTTCCTCTGACCTAGCCTGCCAAGGCACCGGTCACTTGTCTTGTGTTATTCACTTTCTCTCTGGGGAGCACCACTCCCTCTCTGAGCTGTTATACCGCCCATATGTTGTTGTTGTTGTTGTTGTTTAATCCTAGGGCAATTTGACGTGCGTATCCATGACAGTGTCTCGGCCGGCGTCCAGAACTTGTGGCAGAGGTGTGGGTGATTTCCTTTAGCCAAGGGGGAGCTGGGAGGAGAAGCAAGCCCTGACAGCCCTTCACACAGCCTGCACAGAGTGGGCTGCCACCCAAACAAACACACACACATACAAACAGACCATCTGAACACAGGCAGCCAGGCATATTAGATTGGGTTACACTTGACATACGCAACTGGGAGCCGGGGAGTTTGCAAATATGGCATGCCGAAGGAAGTGTTGCAAGATGCCTGTGTCAATGCTTACACAAACAAACAATGCCTGCAGAGAGAGAGAGAAGCGATCCGTGAACAGCTTGCATGCTCTTTCCCTATCTCTATTAATAAATAAAGGCACTCTTCAGCATCATTTAAAATGGTTAAGGGGGTTCTCGGCCTAGCATGAACACTATAAGTACTTAGTTTTTAAAGAACTGGCCGGTTTCTCCTGCATGATTGTGGTACATTTGCATTCACTGGCAATTCATCTGTTCAAAAACAGACAGATGCAGTGCAGCAAAGTAATAAAGCACGGGGATTTATAATATGTTTTTAAAGTTCCCCTTCTGAAGATAACCTTTTTTAACTATGAACAAATGTTTCACAATAGTCAAATATGTCTGTTTAAATAGACCAACCATAAAAAAAAAAACATAATAATGTGTCTTAACGTGTGTTCCTCTAGCTCAATTGGTAGAACATTGCATTAGCATAGCAATGGTTGTTGGTTCGATTCCTAGGGAACACATACTGACAAATTGCATACTTTTTGCAAGTCGCTTTGGATAAAAGCATCTGCCAAATGTATAAATGTAAATGTCTTGTTTGAATGGCTGAACAGCTTCTCCCAATGCATTTAAAGTGCCTTCACTTTAATAGTATACATACATTACCTGGGAACTTAACTCATGTATCACCTGGTACACCAGTTTTTACAGCAAATTTTTAAGAGTAAATTCTTAACAGAAAGATTGTTTTGTTGAAGGTGTTTCGAACTGAAGTACATTTGTTCTTCAGCTGGGTGCAAAAGGCATTCGATGTTTGAGTCATCAAAACTGATGCTCAATTCCATCGTTTAATGTGTTCGATTACATAATTACACTTCCAACATAGAAGTGCAGCTGTGGTAATTTCAACTTAATTACATTAGCTAACACATTTCCTAAATTTAAATAATTTTCCCAAATAACATATCTTATCTCTAGAGATACAGATGGCAATGATTCAATTACAGAGAAGAGAGAAAAAACAGACAGGAATAATGTAGAGCGCTGCTTCCCCCTTCAGAGCTTTCAGAATAAACCTCTTTGCCCCAGATTTCACTTTTATATTTTTTCCCCTTCCACTATCAAACATTACCATTTTGTCTCACGGGATGGTTCAGAGGCCGTTGTTTTATCACTCGTTTTTTTAACCTTCTGTCTCAGAAACACACACCGATGGCTGTTCTTTACATAAGCATATAACCATACAGAGAATGCCCTTGCAAATGTTCTTTTTATAGTTCCAAGTGAGTCCACATAAAAACACTGTTTGCCAAGTTAAAAATTAGTCTATTTCCGCAATGTCACTGAGCTTCTCTCTCTGTGTGACTCAAGATGGCCGCCGTAAATAAAAAAACAGATGTAATCTGCAGTGTCCAGAAAGCAGGGGAAAAATCTGGAGTATAATACTGCTGGTCCTCTATTGTCATTCAGACACAGGCTGCATCAGAAAGAGGGGCTTGTGAGCACCTGATAAGGCTGAGCCCAGAGTGAGTCATAAATCAAGTGAACCAGCTGCTAGTCCTCTGATTTCACACAAGAGTCTTTGCTAGTCAACACCACACAGGAGCAGACAGACAGCAAGAGAGCAAGCAGAAAAATGATAGATCTGCAATTTGCTGTCTTATCTCATCAGGCAAGAAGTTTTTCTGCACAATAGCCTGACCTTCATTGAATAAACAGCCATATACAAAACAAAAACATGGGGCGGCATGTAAATTTAGGGTGTATTTTACATGAATGGTCTCCACTGCTGTTTACTATGTCAAGCAAGACTCTGAAGACCAAGGCATGTCTATGTGTGAGAATATATAAGTATATATAGTAGCATATTATAAAAGAAAGCACTAATAACACACACACACATATATATATATATATATATACTCACACCCTATGGCAGGTCACCTGGGGGCGGCCAACACCGTGCAGCGGATACGCGACCGCTTCCACTGGCCGGGCCTGGAGGCCGACGCCAAGGGCTTCTGCCAGGCCTGCCCGACCTGCCAGATCAGGGCGCCCCGGATGCCTCCGCCCAGTCCGCTCATCCCCCTCCCCATTATCGAGGTACCCTTCGAGCGTATCGGGATGGACCTCATAGGGCCGTTGCCTAAGTCTGCCCGAGGACACGAACACATCCTCGTCATGGTCGACTACGCCACCC
>JAZGTJ010018538.1:0-11392 GCA_036877575.1 Botia almorhae | reverse complement strand
AGTGTTATGTGTGTGTTTGTGTGTGTCTGTGAGTGTGTGTCTGTGAGTGTACAGTAAGTGTTATGTGTGTGTGTGTGTGTCTGTGAGTGTACAGTAAGTGTTATGTGTGTGTGTGTGAGTGTACAGTAAGTGTTATGTGTGTGTTTGTGTGTGTCTGTGAGTGTGTGTCTGTGAGTGTACAGTAAGTGTTATGTGTGTGTGTGTGTGTGTGTGTGTGTGTCTGTGAGTGTACAGTAAGTCAGAGAGTTAAATCAGAGAACTGAATCAGTTTGATTCCTGAATGAATTTTTAAGATGATTCTTTTTTTCACAATCTGGTCATGATGGTTCTTGGTGCGTGTCAACAGAAGTCTTTATGAACTGTCACTGTCAGTGAACGTGAAGCATTCTTAAAACTCTTGGTTGAGAAACACAGATGAAGGAACAGCATCCAGGTTTAGAACAACAGAAGGTTGAGGATGAAAGAATGTTCATTTCTTGGTGAAGTGATTTTTTGAGTACCTCTTTCCTGAGCGGAAATCACTTCTCTACTTTTTATCTCACTTATAAAGACAATTTAGCAGGAGAAAAGCTCAAGATCAGAAAAGAAGCAAGAGAAAACAAGAGACACAGAGACTTCCGCATTATGCCAGACGTGCTGGCAATCTGCCAAAGATAGACCAGGCAGACTGAACTGGAAGCCAGACTTGCCCAGATTTGTCAGACACACACTGCATCCTCACAAACTTAACCTGCTGGTTATTTTAACAGGTTAATCATGTGAATAGTGAATACCCTGCAGTGTAGTTCTTAGAAATGATCATGTGATTTCATGCGACTGGAATTTAGGTGTAAAGAGGAAACAGTGGCAGGTTGTGAATGAGTGTGAGGCAGAGGCAGAGAGGCAGAGAGCGTTTAATAAAGACGAGAGACAGAGAATGTGAATGAGAGACAAGTGTGTGTGTGTGTGTGTGTTGAGAAGCAGAGACAAGCGAGCATGTGTTAGGGAACAGTGTTTGTATGTGACAATGCTGAATTCTGTGTTAGAGGGATAGTTCAAAGCAAATGTAAATTCTGTCATCATTTACTCACTGTCATGTTCCAAACCTGTATGACTTTTCCACCAAACAGGAAAGTCAGTCAGTCCGTCGTTTGAAACAACACACAGGTGAATAACTGATGACAAAATGATGTTTAATCATTTTAAGGAATAATCAGTTTAAGGAATGATGTTCCTTTAATTCAGTGGTAAGAGAGAGACGTGTTCTTGTTGAGTTTCAAACAGAAGTGACACTGTTACTGTTTACAGCACCTGTGGATCAGAATTCAGTGTGTGTGTGTGTGTGTGTGTGTGTTTGTGTGATGTACACACAGGTTTTCCTGCAGGCCTCAGTCTCTGCCTGTACTCTCAACACCTCCAGATGCATCCCACAATCCTCCACTCATTCTCCTCTCTTATCCAATTGTTTGTCCCTTTACACCCCTCATCATCTTATTCTCTTTCTCACTTTCACCTGCCGTTGCCAGGACAACTGGTGAGGCACAGACTGAATGTAAGCTGAAGATCTCTTCATGTGACCTCACCATTACACACACACAAACACTCCCTCCCTCATGCTCTCATGACCTCACCACACATGATATCTCATCTAAACATGAGTGAGCATCGACATGAAAAACTGCACCAAAACAACCACTGCACAAACAGATGGAACTAAAGAGGTATAAAGAAAAGTTAAGAGGAAAGGGGGAGGTGTCTTCATGGAAAAGGGGAGGTGCCTTTGTGACCTTTTAGGTATTTCCGTTCTGTTTTCCAGCAAAACATCTTCAACACAAACATATTTTGAATTAAAGACTGTTGATTTGGTAAAGCATGTATCTTATTCTTAGCTAACCTTATTTACTTCCTTAACAAATTGGCATAACCAGTGGTCGTGAGTCTGAGGTGGGACTACCTGTCTGTCCGGTCAATAGACATGCTGGGGAAAACCTGTGTGAAAACAGTCATTTTTTAAATTGTTTTTTTCATTGTTATTTTTGGGCAGGACTTCAGTTTCAATGCATCAATATTAAACACACATTGTACTGTCTAATGTGGCTCTAACTGTTTTTCTTAAACATGTCAGAACGACTCACTCCAGAGGAAAGGCAGAGGCTGCGATGACGGCAGCTCAGAAAGCCCAGGAAGAGTGCAGACTGGCCCGAATCACCGCCAAAGAGTTTTCTCCCTCCTTCCAGCACAGAGCAAACAGTGAGTTCAACCTGCTGAGTCTGCTGTTTAAAAATAACCAGGACCTCAAACTGTTTGACAGTTCAACTAAGCTTTCCGGTTAACTGCGAACGCTAAACACTCCAACAGGCTAACTCAGAGGACGCTCTCCCCCATAATCTGAAAGCCGAAACTATCTCTCATCAATTCTACTGTTGCTTTATGCAAATAATAGATTAAGCACACTAGTTAGTGCTGATCATTTTGTCACTGCCAGCTAGTAGCGAGAGGTATGTGTACATGAGAGTGTTAATAAAAGAGGAGGAACAGAAGTGTGTGTTAAACAGACATAATAATGATGTTTACAGTTGATGTAAAGAGTTATTCACTCAGGTTAGTTACTTGGTGCCAGCCAAGTAGACTGGAAATCTTTGTTCTCAACTTTAATAAGTAACACTGAAGCTGACTTAGCAGAAACAGACTGTGTGCCTTCAAAGGTGCAAATGGAGTCCCTCCAAACAAAAGAAAATTCATTTTTGGCTGATTTCTAACATGTATGCTGTTATTTATTCAATGAAAGATTTTAAAAAAATAATCTTCAATATTTAATTATGTAAATTATTATGTAATTAAATTATTATTATTATTATTTAAATTATGTAAATGTGAAATTATAAGAGAAATTTGATTCAGGTATGTAAGAGTAGGAATGTTTCTGCTAGAGACAGATGTTTGCTTCTGCAAGTGCAGGTTCTCATTTCATACACGCATTAAATCAAGCCTCTCCAATCCATGTTCCTGAAGGTCCACAAAGTTTAGCTCCAACCTTCTCCAACACACTGCTGGATGTTTCTGTCAGTCCCAAAGATCTTGATTAGCTGCTCCAGGTGTGATTCTTTAGGGTTGGAGATAAACTTTGCAGCTCTGTGGGCCTCACTGGAGATCTCTGCCTTAGAGTATGAGATTTCAAGCGTGTCATGCCCACATGTTTTAAAATGAAAACTCAGACTTGTCTCTTTGTGTCTGAGTAGGAGTGGAGTGCCAGCGACCCAAACAGCAAAACTCGAGTGAGAACGACATGGAGGTGATCTCCAGTGGAACAGCAGATAGCACAGAGCTCTACATGAAGGGCTCCACACCCCCGGACCTTACCCCAGACCTTAGCCCCACCCCCAGCCGGCCCTCCACACCTTCTCGAAGCCCCAACTCTAAATCTTCTCACCGTACTAAAAGCGCACGCTTCCTGCGACAAAGCGCAGTGGACGAGGAACGTGGAGGAGCCCAGGAGATCCAGGTGCTGATGAAGGGGAGAGGTGCTGGGAGTTTAGGTGGAGACTACCTGAGGGTAAACAGCTGCAGTGAGGACAAGCGCCCCTCCCGTGGGGGCAGTCGGGGCAGTAGCCATTCCACAACCCCTGCGGTGCAAGACAAGGAGCGGGCTGGGGTGGCTTGGGCCAACGGTCACAAGCACTTGTCCTCCAATCACAAGTCCAGAGAACACAGCTCCTCCAATCACAAAGTCCCACGAGACAGGAGAGCAGATGGACCCTCAGCTTCCTGGACCTCTCAGCGTGGACACGGGGACAGTTTGACTCACCCACGGCTCCTAGAGCAGGACGAGGAAAAACTGAGCAATTATGAGATGGAGATGAGACCTCTGCAGCCTATGGACTCCCATAAATCCCAGAAGTGCTGTGGGCATAAGGAGGAGTGGCACAGTCACACAGAGTCTCACGCACACACACAACAGCGACAGATGAAATCTCGGGACGCCTCAGGGCCTGGGGATGCCCGGGAGGGGCCGGTTAAAGACTCAAAGCAAACACTGGACAGTCTGCATGTGGGGGAAAAGCTAGAAGCTCGGCCCCTGCGTAGAGACCTCACACTTTCACCCCCACAGAAATCCACAGCAACTGCACTAGATCACCAGAATCAGTCTCAGCTGAAAGTAAAGGAGGTAAGAAACGAGATAACAGCGGATCAGTCATGCACATCTGCTGCTAACATAACATTCAAACAATCCTTTAAGCTAAAGTCACATCAAAATGAGTCAGTTGTAGAGATGTACTACAACTGACTAATCTAATAAACAAAAACTTCTGACTCTACTTTAGAGTTTTTCTTAAAATCATACAAATTTAGTCTCAAAGCATTGACTGAATGTTCCTGCACTGAGTCTGTGCATTGTTTTATGTCTACACCTGCATACAGACTGACATCTTTGACTTTATTGACTTGTGTTTTTAAATTCTGAATCAGGAAACCACAGAAATATTATGCCAAACAATCACTAATTAACTGCTACTGCGTCAGGTGATGTAACGTGCATCTGCGCCCTCCACAAACACAATATACGGCTAATGTCTGCAGTCCCAGAGGAACATATGAGAGCAGACAAATAACTCACATATCTAACCATATATCCAAACTTCAGACTGCCCCCGTCCACAGCCTAACACCCTGCCAACAAAAACACCTTGGTAACAGCACACTGGTAAAGTGGCTCCTTCCACAACACAGCCTCACATTGGCTGTCCCGTATTCTGTTGCTAGGAAACAGGTTATGCCTTGCCCATGTTGCAGCCAATCAAGCGACAGGAGTGAGTATCAAGAAGGAGGGGGTTTGTGTTTGTAGCTGCAGAGAGGAAAGCAATGCAGCACACTTCTGTAAAACAGGTTAACAAGAAAACAAAAACGCACACTCACAACATCCTGATCTGATGAAGACACCTCCTCTGTCAACACCTCATTTATACACCGTCAACATACACCTCCTCTGTCAACACCTCATTTATACACCGTCAACATACACCTCCTCTGTCAACACCTCATTTATACACCATCAACATACAGAAACTCTGTCAACACCTCATTTATACACCGTCAACATACACCTCCTCTGTCAACACCTCATTTATACACCGTCAACATACAGAAACTCTGTCAACACCTCATTTATACACCGTCAACATACAGAAACTCTGTCAACACCTCATTTATACACCGTCAACATACACCTCCTCTGTCAACACCTCATTTATACACCGTCAACATACAGAAACTCTGTCAACACCTCATTTATACATCGTTAACATACAGAAACTCTGTCAACACCTTATTTATACACCGTCAACATACAGAAACTCTGTCAACACCTCATTTATACACCGTCACCATACAGAAACTCTGTCAACACCTCATTTATACACCGTCAACATACACCTCCTCTGTCAACACCTCATTTATACACCGTCACCATACAGAAACTCTGTTAACACCTCATTTATACACCGTCAACATACACCTCCTCTGTCAACACCTCATTTATACACCGTCAACATACACCTCCTCTGTCAACACCTCATTTATACACCGTCAACATACAGAAACTCTGTCAACACCTCATTTATACATCGTTAACATACAGAAACTCTGTCAACACCTCATTTATACACCGTCAACATACAGAAACTTTTGAGTCATGTGTAACATGTTCTGTGAGTGTGCAGATGTGTTTCACTGCGCTGTTATTCTGTGACTTTACAACTCCAATATGCTGAATGAATGAACACACTGAGGGGCAAATTTACTGAACCGCTGGGGCAATAAAGTATGATATTTCAACACAAATGCAGTTTAAATGTGCTAAGAAAGCACTGCAATGTATTTAAAGGCAGTCACTGCCATTTATTGTTGCACCCAATTCAATTGAGTACCCTCAATTAAAAAAAGACTGAATTATATGAAGCAGGCCTGGAATGACTGCAAATGCTTTCTGCTTCTGCACAAAGGTTTCACCTGATTAGCCTAGTTACCTGATTAACCTTAATCCTCTGAACAGAGTAGTAAACAAACCAGACAGCACATTCCAACATCAAAAGTGGACAGTGAATTTTCATCATTGAGATTCACTGTATGAACAAATCTGCTCGCAAATTTTGATGTTTCTCTCTCTTTCTCACTTAACAGGGATCAAACTCAATTCTGGTTGCCATGGTGATTTTGCTCAACATTGCAGTGGCCATTTTGTTTGTGCATTTTTTTATTTGAACTCTGTATTGCCTGTCAGTTCCTCTTGTTAAAGTGCACTATTATCAAATCAAATGAGTTTCACCACGACCGGATCGGCCGAATTCTACTTCATCTGAAGTTACAGCACGTCAGTGAGGACTGAGGAACACAACATACCAAACCACGCTCAGCGACTCCATCTGCTCCTCTCTCCCAAAGAGCTCTTGATTTCATTTGTTCTTTTTTTACTTAGTAACAGTTAAAAACATCCAGTTTCTAGTTTTAACTTGTGTGTTCACACTCTCATTAATGCTGTTCTAAATTAATATACTTGTTTGATTCGCTTTCATTTCATTTGGGATTGGTTTGTATTGGGGTGTTAGACTCATGTAATTGGTGGTTTAAGGCTGAGGGGCGGGGTTTACACATCAGCATTGTTACCTGATGTCAAGATGGGAAATGTCTTCAGTGTGAAGCCTAGCCGCCTCCCTCATGCACCACTCCTGAACATTACTTCTGTTTCTCCATCATCTCACTGAAAGCACATGCCCACACTCTTCTCCTGTCATCTTCATTTCACCTTCTGTGTGCTACATAATCTCCAGAACGTCATGGCAGGGCCAGAGAAGTTTCTGCTAAATGCCAATTATTAAAGTCTTTTTTAATTGATCTCTTTGTGGTGGAGCTACAAATCTCTGTTTGATGTCTTTCTTGTATCCCGGCTGTCGGGGTAAATGTGCTGGATGCAAATGTCCAAAAGCAATCTGGCCAGCACTGCTATAAAAGCACAAGCACAGTGAAGTGGGATATTGAAAATGAATGCTTGGTAATCACAATGACACAGCAGCACCAACATCTCAGCAACATCTGCCCTCAGTGGATGTGATCCACATGCATTTATGATCTGAAGGGCTTCATCATTGATCTCAACATTTGTTCCAGCAGAATAAATTAGAACTCTTCCAGCCGTGCATGTAAATAACTACACACTGTACATCACACACAGAACAGCATGACCCCGATCTTCTGAGTTTAAGCTTTACACACTTTTATTTTTTCATGTGAATGTCGGCTAGCACATGACATTCTGTGAGGTCATCTTCATCATCATCATCATCATCATGTCTTAAGTGGCTCCACTCTCTGGAGCTCACCACACACAGCGCCTGCGTGAAGCTGCCGCTCCTGACCAGACATTCAGAGACTGTTCATGTTTTTTCTGACTGCTGCTTTCAAAACAAATATTTATTGATAAAAGGAAAAATCTTTTTTAGCTATTTGCAAGATGTCTGAAAAATGCCGACTGCCTTGTTTTTCTAAAAGAAAAAATAAGGTTGCATGCAAATGTATGTTTTAGTTTTGTATAAATAACTTTATGTGGGGAAACATACAGTAAGTCTGCTAGTTTTAGAAGCAGCACAAAAAGCTGCACAAATGAATTTTATTAAGTCCCAAAAATCAAATATGTTATCTGATTGGACAGTTCTACAATACTGAAAGTGAAACAGGTCCAGGGGGGCCTGCCAATGAGTGCATTTACATGTACAACAAAAATCTGCTCATTATAAAATGAAAAACAGAGCAGCAGAATGCTGTGGGTACAGTACAGTGATATTTTGAAAGTGAGGAAAAAGTGTTTACAAGCTGACCAAAATCAAAGTAATGACTTCAAATCTATTGCTCAGTGTAATCAGGTTTAAAGCATTTGTTATAAAGGTCCACAGGAGGTCACATGGTTAAAAAAACACACATGTAAATGAAGTCCAGACAGAACGATTTAAAGTCTTAGACGCCTCCCCAAAATCTGAGCTAAAACTTTAACCAGTGAATCGAAGAGAGCGTTTGGTTTATTTTTATAACCAGTTATCAGAAGGCAAGACTGAGATGTTTTATAGCATGTGTGTATGGGCTTGTACTCTGTCCCTCCTGACAACAATTTGTGCTCTCTCTCTTTCCCTCTCGCTCAACCATAAAGGAAGGGTCCCTTCCCTATATTTTTCAGTTTCTCTATCTAGCCGATAAAGAAAAATACAAAACCAAAAACAAAGACATGTACAAATGATAATTTATGCTGATGTACGGAACACAAGCTGGGGTCAAATGTATGACGTCATACATTTGCTCACCTCCTCAAGTTCCTGGGTTTCCATCTGATCATGTGACTGGCTCATTTTGATAGGCCAGCATCTGTATGTGAGGGTGGGATTCCAGCAGGTCTTCAGCAGCTGACCCACACCACCGGCTGATCTGCTGTCACCCTCAGCGCCTGTAGCATGTCCCAGCATGCCCAGTTCTTTGGTTTCTTTCCTCTCTCATTCAGTTGATTACTTCTTCTGTTTGTTTTTGAGCTACATGGAGAAAATAATGAAAGTGTTTGAAAGTAAGCTGCTGTGTCATGTCTGTTTTCCTTTTACACATAATCTGTTTGTGCTACATTGTTACAACATTAAACACTAAGTACTGTATGAGGACTGGAGAACTAGTTTACACAAAAATGAAGGAAGTGTGTTTTAGGACCAAGACACATTTCTCAATATTTACTGTAATGCTGCTTCAAATATTTTTAAATACACAATTTGATTGGATACATAATTCAAATACAAGCATTTGTGATCTGTTGTTAAAGGCTGTCAAATGTTTTAAACACAACCTACTTGACAGTCAGCAGAGTCGAATTCATGTTATCTTCAAAGTCTCACTTGTTCTTGTTTGGTCTCTTGTTCTATCGCTTACTTTCGTCTCCAGCAGAACTAAACCACTCATGTCATCTTCCTGTTCTCACATCAGTAAAGCATGAGGTGAGATGTTTTCAAGCATAAAAGTGTTCTCACAGCTGCCTGCAGATGGTTCAGTCCTGTCCACTGGTAAGCCTGCCCCCCTACAGCTGCCTGCAGATGGTTCAGTCCTGTCCACTGGTAAGCCTGCCCCCCTACAGCTGCCTGCAGATGGTTCAGTCCTGTCCACTGGTAAGCCTGTCCCCCTACAGCTGCCTGCAGATGGTTCAGTCCTGTCCTCTGGGACATCTGCCCCCTACAGCTGCCTGTAGATGGTTCAGTCCTGTCCACTGGTAAGCCTGTCCCCCTACAGCTGCCTGCAGATGGTTCAGTCCTGTCCACTGGTAAGCCTGCCCCCCTACAGCTGCCTGTAGATGGTTCAGTCCTGTCCGAGCTGTCGGAGCTGTGCTGTAAAAATGGTGCCTTTTAGTTATTTATAAAGTTTTTCTAAAGAAATACAGAAGGCAGGAGTGAGATGAGCTGAGACAGGTGGCTGTATGATGGTAAGCTTATACATATCTCTCTATTTATTATTCTCAAGCATCTTCTACACCCTCATTCCTCACAGCTGACAGGAAAATAGGTCAGCGTGGAAAACTGTGATTTCTTCTGGACGAAGTCTTGCTTCAGTTTGAACTCTTGAGGAAACTTCTCAAAGATTTTCTTCACTTCAACAACACACTGCTGTGCTAAAAAACCATTACGTTCACACTGATATGTAAATTAAAGAGGGGGAGTTCTCTGAATGACACTCAAACTGTCAATGTGGTAGTACCAGTATTGGCTTGCAGGGGGCGATGTTGAATCTGCGTGAGTTTACACAGGACTCTGCTTACAAATACTCTGCGTACAAATTTCAAATAATCTTAGTACATAAACACACAATTACATACAAAGCTAGAATGTGAACAGAAGTTAAGATAATAGAAAGCGTAAACACCTGTCCACTTCCCCCGACATGTACACATTTTAAAATCTGAGAGATCTGAGTGAGGGGTGTAATGATGTAAAACATGCTCTTCTCTTCTCATCAGATCAGAATAGAGGATCAGAATAGAGTTCTACCATGATGTTTTGACATACACTGTAGCAGCGCTGTGATTATCTCTCAAGTTCCACAGAGTAAACATGTAAATATCTGAGTATGAAAATAATAATTTAGTATTATGCATCAGTATCATTAAACTAACCCAAAATATTCAAACAGTAAAAAAATCACATGACATATAACTGATGTAATACATGCAAACTGGAAAACAATGTGCAGTCATACAAGAATGCTTAAATGAGTTTAGATGCTACTGGCTGGTAACCCCTCTCGTCTGGAACACATCTGAGTATTGCTCAGTTCACAAAAACAAAACAATTCACCTGAACTTGGGACACAAACTCCCCTCCTAACACCCACCTCTGCCCCCACCCTGGGAAATTACCCTGCTGCAGAGAAGTGACAGAAAGAGCTTCGAGGCTGATGGTTACGTCCATGCCTTCTGCCCCCTGGTGGTGAAATATGACATTGCGTCGCACTGACACTCGCATGCAAATTCATTTTTGCACGAGATATTAGACACATGCCAAATTTCCCCATGTATCATTCCTGATAAATAACCTGATTAACCATCACAAGAGATGTGAAACATCTGTTGAGCACAGCTGCTCTATTCCGGATGTAGAAGAACAGCGTCTTGTACAGAACAAAGTAAAGGACTGTTGTGATGAAACACAGTTTGTGTTTCTGGTGATCAGTTATGACATGGAAAGAGCTGTCAATCACGTGACCGGTACATCTGATTGACAGCTCTTACCATGTCATACCTGCACAACACATGAGGACAGTTTACACACACTTTCACACACGGACTGAATTTCAAGTTGTCAATCAAATGCAGAATATCACTATTATATCACAATGCCTGCGGCTGGTTTTGTGCTTTGTAGCGTTTATGTTGGTATCTGAATGATCTTTTATCCCATAAATTCACTCACCTTTTCACTTTTCCATCTTTTTGGATGGCCCTTTATTTTGGAGGCGGTTTTCTCCGCACCTTTAATTTTTCTATTCCGTTTTGATCTTTTAACGCATCCTGATGGGTTTAAGCACAAATTTGGACTTTACGTGAAGATTACAACCACATAGTGATTTAAATGAACTTCAAGAGTCTAGCCAACAATATGCGTCTCAATGGCACGTTTTAATCACACATGAACAGCAGCGCCGCCTGCTGGTCTGGATGAGCTGCTCTGTAAAAATAAACTGACGTATAATCAAGTGGTTCTCAAACTGGGGGGCACCAGATGGCGCTAGGGGGACCGCATAGAAATTTGTAGTTTAGAACGCAGCCAGGATATTATATATATGTATTTAAAAAATAGAAATATTTAAAAATAAAATATTTTTATTATACATATATGTGGATATA
>JAZGTJ010018537.1:0-11394 GCA_036877575.1 Botia almorhae | reverse complement strand
CCAGTGTAGAGTTGACAAAACTGGGCTTCTATGGTCATACTTGTTCGTTCTCATGAGAACTCTGGCTGCTGCATTCTGAACCATCTGGAGTTTTTGGATTAATCTTGCAAGGCAGACACCAAGTAGGGCATTGCAATTATCAAGTCTTTATGTCATGAATGCATGAATTAATTTTTCAGTGTCATAGAGAGCATGTGTCATAGTTTTGATATATTTTTAATAGCAGTTTTACAAATATTGGAAATATGGCTTTCAAAGGACAAATTGTTATCAAAAATGACACCCAGATTTTTGGCTAATGAAGCAGGCTTTATAGAGCATCCATCAAGAGTAAGGTAGTGTTCTATGTTGTTCCGTGTGAAGGGAACTTCTGTTTTATCTGAATTTCATAGCAGAAAGTTGCTAGTCATCCAAGTTTTGATATCGACTATGCATTCTGTTAGTTTGGTGAATTTATAAGTCTTGTTGGGCCTAGAAGAAATGTACAGCTGAGTATCATCAGCAGAACAATGAAAACGAACTCTGTGTCTTTAAATTGCTCCCAGAGGTAGCATATACAGAGTAAAAAGTAGGGTCCCAAGCACTGAGGTACTCCATATTGGACTTGTGATCGGTACCTTTTCATTCACCTCAACAAACTGGAATCGGTCAGATAAATATGATTTAAACCATGCCAGTGCAGTTCCATTTATACCAACGTAGTTTTCAAACCTATTTAGTAGAATGCTGTGGTCAATAGTGTCAAAGCCTGCGCCAAGGTCGAGTAATACTAGAAGAGAGATGCAGCCACAATCGGCTGACAAAAGCAGATCATTAGTAACTCTGATGAGAGCGGTACTATGTACTGTGATATGGCCTGAATCCTGACTGGAAATTCTCATAGATAGCATTTCTTTCCAGGAAAGAGCATATCAGGGAAGACACCACCTTTTCCAGTATTTTTTAGATAAAAGGTAAATTTAAGATGGGTCTGTAGTTTACTAGTTCCCTGGGATCAAGCTTTGTTTTTTTAATAAGGGGTCTGATAACAGCCATTTTGTAAGGTTTTGGGACATAGCCCAACACGAATGATGAACTAATAATACTATGTAGAGGGTCTATAATTTCAGGCAGCATCTCTTTCAGCAACCTGGTAGGTATAGGATCAAGCATACGTGTTGTTGATTTAGATGCTATGATTATTTTTGACAGTTTATCCCTATCTGTTATAGAGAATGACTGAGTTGCTCCTTGGGCAGGTTATGATGCACCATCTGATTTGTTTTTGTTGAAGACAGTTGCATATTAATGATTTTATCTCTTGCAGTGTCTATTTTGTTATTAAAGAAATTCATAAAATCATCACTATTATGGTATTGACAACTGTCAGAGACAAATGACGCTTTATCCTTGGTTAATTTAGCCACTGTGTAAAATAGATTGTGTTTATTTTCTTTTAAAATATTTGAAAAGTAGGCAGATCTGAAGCTTTTTAAGGCCTTTCTATAGTTTGAAACATTCTCCTTACATGCTATCCGAAATACCTCCAGTTTTGTTTGCTTCCAGCTGCATTCCATTTTCCGGGCTGTTCTTTTCATGGCGTGGGTATGCTCATTATACCGCTCATTATATGGACTGCTGTCCCTAATCTTTTTTAACCGCAGAGGAGACTATGTCTTAGGTGTTAGAAAATAGGGAGTTAACATTTTCTGTTGCGCTGTCAAGGTTTCAGAGTCATCCATTATGTTAAGGAATAAAGACAGTGCAGGTAGGTTTTTGATAAAAGAATCTTTAGTGGTAGAATTTATTGTTCTACTGTATTTATAGTTAATAGAAGACTTTGCAGCCATATGTAAATGTATTTTACAGGACACCAGATAATGATCTAAAAAAATGTCTTCGCTCTGCTGCAGAATATTGATGTCATCAACATTAATACCATAAGACAGGATCAAATCTAAAGTATGATTACGGCGATGAGTTGGTCCTGACACATGTTGTGAGACACCAATAGTGTTCAAAATGTATTTGAAAGCCAAACCCAATGCATCCTTTTCATTATCCACATGGATGTTAAAATTACCAACAATTAAGACTTGATTGGTGGCTAGTACTACTTCTGATAAAAAGTCAGCAAATGCCTTTAAAGTCTGTGTGGTACCCTGGTGGCCTGTAGACAGTTGCCAGTAGAAATGACAAAGTCTGTTTTTTACCCCAGATGAAGCTATATTCAGCACCATTACTTTAAAAGATCTGTAACTACAGTCAGATCTTTGGGCAGCTGTAAATGTATTCATATAAAGTGCAGCAACACCTCCCCCTTTGCCTTTTGAACGAGGCTCATGCTTATAACAGTCATTTTGGGGGATTGACTCATTTAATGTAATGTAATCATCCCGTTTTAGCCATGTTTCTGTCAAGTAGAGCACATCTAGGTTTTGATCTGTGATCATATCATTAACAAAAAGTGCTAATATTCAGCAAGCCAAGCTTTATTAATTGTTTGTCCCGAATTTTCATTCCAGATTGAGTGCGTGCTGCAAAATAGGGACATATCATTCTGAAACTAGACTTGGATTTTTATGTATTATTAAACATTGTGTAGTAAACTAGATAAATTAAAGTATTCTCAGACATTTGAACTGCACTGTATTTTCTTTTGAATATAGATAAAAAATCGCAATCAAAAAGCATTTATCAAGCATTTGATTTTAAAAAAGGTTTAGGGCATTTTTGATCTGCAATTTTTTTTTCTCTTGCATGAACTTCTGTTCTACTGAACAAAATAAAAACTATGAAAAGTATCTGTGATTGCTGTTTCAGGGCAGGAAGTGGTTTGGAGATGATGGGTGTATTATTGCTCTGCCAGACCCAATCAAAGAGTCCTTCTCCAGACTTCCTCTCTTCCACCTGGAGGATGGGCTGGACCCTGCTCTGCAGACTGTTTATAGAAAGGTGACGCATCTCATTTTTTTATAACTGGAGGAATCTCACAGTCACCTGAATCTCAAAGTCTATGAGTTTTTAATCATTCTTCTGGAGAAATAGCCTTGGCTGCCTTTACATTACAAGACCCTAATGTCCAGATGTGATATTTTGCACACATTAGATTTTTTTGTTGTAACTGATTACATGCCATTAGAGACTCTATCAGTGCATTGCACGATCAACAACTATGTAAACTGGGAACCTGTAACGCCTGATTTTTGTTTATGTCCTCAGACACGCTAGTAGTCTACCCCCTCACTTTACACTGTCCAGTACTAAAATACAATCCTGTAATGTTTACTAGTGCTTTGGTAATTTCCTGCTTGCAGCCTGTTGCCAGGCAACGTGGACAGCCAGTAATATTTATGGTGATGAAAGGTGTGAAAACAGAAATCTGTTCCAGATGTGTGGTGATGTCACAGCTGAGAAGCGGGGCAGAAGGGTGTGTCACACCTCCGTGAAATTAAAACATGAGATATTTTATAGACTTCATAAACATTTATCAAAATGCAGTGATAGTAGCCATACAAACATGTGCGTTGTCCGACCAAGGACAAACATATTATGAGAACGTTATAAGATTATTAAAACTTCTACAGACACATGGAACTTATTGATGTTGCATTTTGGGGTCATTTGAAGCAATTGCAACATAAAATGCAACATAGCTTTCCCGTAGCTCAGTGGTTAGAGCATTAACAACATCAAGGTCATGGGTTCGATCCCAGGGATTGCACATACTTAATGTGTAGTATAATGCAATGTAAGTCGCTTTGGATAAAAGCGTCTGCCAAATGCCTAAATGTAAATGTAAAAAATGATGAACGATCAACAAAAAACATGAAAATGAGAAACAACAGGTTGAATAACCAGGCACTAACCAGTCCTGAGAGTCCAGGAGTCCTGAGACATTGCAGTACTAGTGTTGACTGCATTAATTAAACTTCAGCCATTCAACCATGTTAACAACATTATTGTAAGAAATAAATATCAAATAAATCATATTATTTATTGGGAGAATGTAATATCTAGCAGATATCATGCAGACACTACTAATACTCTGACTAGTAAGTGAGAAATAGTTGCATTACTAGTTCGTAGAATGTCTAAAGTGGACTATTAAAATGCAATGTGACTGAAGCATTTTTCACCGAACATTTGTTGGAAAAGTTTAATGTTTTGGTAGTTTTAAGCCATATTTTGTACTATATTTTTGGAAAATTTAAATGTATCATTTTTTTATGTAAAATTACAACACACTGACTTCTCTGTCTCAGCCTTTGAAGTCTAAGCAAGTGAACCAGTACATTGCAGGAATGGGTAATGTCCAGGTGGACTACCAACTGGATGTGGACGTATCTGGTCTCATCTTCACCCATCACCCTCTTTTCAGCCGTGAGCATGTGCTGGGAGCCCGTCTCGCCCAACTGTACGATCAACACCTGGTCAGACAGCACAAGAATCTTACACGACTGCTGACTGATAAAGTAAGTAAGGAGGGACTTCCTTTTGTCATCTTGCTATTTCTGACACTTGTTCTGAATGCGTGTGTATTGTACGTTTAGCTGAATGGGTTGAGGAACACGATTCATAATATGCTGGAGCTACACAGGGAAGAAGCTCTGAGTCAGGTGACCCAGCAAAGGATAGTGGAATACAAACAGGAAGTGAGGTAAAGGTATTGTGCCTTAAAATACAAGTTACTGTCATTGAGATATTTAGGTTTATGCCACTTGTCAAAAGTTTAAGGGTAACTTTGCTAAAATGTTTCCCCTGATCTTAAAAATTTCATGCTTAAATTTTTTAAAAGTTTGCTTGAATGTTTGAAATAATTTAGTAGAAAAAGTATAATTGTGCAAATGTTTATTTCTGTCATTAGTAATTTTATTTAAATAATTTTATTACAAAATGTTTTTTAAATTGATGGTTTGAATCAAATAGTTAAGAAAAAGCAGTCAATAAGAGCCCAGGATAGATGGGGGCGCCTTCAATACTGTTTAAAATGCACCAGAATTTTGCTTCTAGGCAAAGAGTGGCTTCACTGAAGATGTAAAAATGTAATGGTTTGATTTATTTTGAATATTCCCCAAGTTACATTTCTGTTATTTCATAGTTATGCCATAAGTTTACCATTATTCTAAAAATATTGAACATTACCCTAAACTTGTGAATGGTAGTGTGTATTCTTTTTGTGCAGTTCTTTTTTTAAATTATATAAGAAAACACAAAATATGACTATTTGTATAGATTCCAATTTTTGGTGCTGGTTCAAACCAAGTGAATCTTAAAATAGTTACTATTTGGTACATGAAAAATATATAAAAATTAGATTTTTTTTCCTGAAGAATGTTTAGTCTGCTCTTTAAATTGAAGCCTTCTTATTTCTTTCTGTAAATGCTAATTAAGTTGATCTCCTGCTTTATGTCCTGTGTATGTTAGGATACAATAACAATATACAAAGCACATACATTGCATTGTTGTTCCTGCCATTGCAAACAATGTGTAGAGATGGGGAGGTGATTATAATTTTTTTCTAGTATTTCATGTGACACTTGATTTTTCAAGTTCATATGATTGATTATGATCCTGGTTTATGTGTTTACCAGACACACTCGTCAGCTATGTGATCTGGAACAGGAGAAGGACAGAGCTCTTCTCAGGAACATAATCAGAGTGTGGAAGGAGCTCAAAGCTCTGAGAGATTTCCAGAGAATCACCAACACTCCTTACAAACTCTTCATCAGAAGGTAGAGCTTCTGTCCCGTGTTTGTGCTTCTTTCCTGAAATGGAGTAACCATGTCTTATGCTTTGCAGGGAGAAGATGGAGGCAGAGCAGGATGAGCAGGAATTTGAGAAGGCGATCATGGTGGAGGTGTCCGAACTGCAGGTGGAGGCAGAGGAAGACTATCAGAGAAAGATGAGTGAGTACAGAGGACAACATGAGGAATGGAAATCCTGGAGGAGAAGACAGGTACTACAGATAAAAACACTCAATAAATACTATCTAAATTTGTTGTTTCTAGATCAGTGTTATGGGGTGTTCACACAGAACATTTTTTCATTCCACTGGCTTACTTTTTCATTGTTTCTCTATCATGTTTAACCGCTGCATTTGCATCTTTTGTGGAGTTTTGCAAAAGGGTGTGTTAAGTTAAAATAATTTCAACTTTTACATGTAGCACCGCTCATCATTATCAGTTCCAGAACAGTGGACCAATCAGAAGACCCTGCAGTTGTTGCCAGCGTTGCAAGCTTTTGTTTACAGTAGCAAGTTGGCTTGGCTGCATGTTCCATTTAAATTAAAAAATATATGCTTATATTTTATAAAAATGCAACTTGTTGGATTCAGAAATGTTTAAAAACAACTGGGCTGCTGACACACTACTAAGAAATGCAGTTTGTTTGGCAGTGTTGCAACTTGATAACCGTTTTAAATACATTTCATACTTATTATTTGGGGCAGTTGTGGCCTACTGGTTAGAGAGTCGGATATGTAACCAGAAGGTAACCGGTTGATTCCAATGCTTTTCAAAGCAGGAAACAGCTGAGGTGCTTTTGAGCAAGGCACTTTACTCATTGTTCTGCCCATTGTTCCGGGTTTGTGTTCACAGTATGCAGTGTATGTGTGTTCATTACTGTGCACGTATTGGATGGGTTAAATGCAGCAGATAAATTCAGAGTATGGGTCACCATACTGGACCAGAAAGTCACTTCGCATTTCACTTACAATGCTACTGATTCACAGCAAATTTTTTGATTTTCCCAGAAAGCCCTCAAAAAGAAACACAAAAAGAAAAGACAGCAGAAGGATGAAGATGAGGACGAGGTCACTGAGGAAGAACTGGGTGAAGAACCAGAGAAACCAGAACCTCCAGAGAAACCAGACCTGAGCGCTGTGGAACAACGGGTACGGAAGAAGGCCGTCAGAATTCGCAGGAAACCTGGAGAGGCGATTCTGATTCCAGAACTTACTGTTTCAGGGCCCGTCACTCCCAATGAGCAGTGTCCACGGTAAATTAACACAACATACATACAAATTTGATTACCTCATCCATCAGTTAGTCACTGATTACAGTTTAAGTACAACTTGGTTTTAGGTGTTTGTAAGCTTTATACATCCTTAAAATATAATATTTTTGGCGGTTTGCTTGGGCAAGTGTTACTAGTGCTTATACCTTGGAAACTTCTGTGTGTAACTTGTCCCTCAGTGTTTTTGTCTTATTGTAGTAGTAGTAGTCTTTATTTGTCACATACACTGTTACATGCCGTGAAATTAGACCCCTCCGACCATACACTAGCAACACATTTTGGGGGAAGACAGGTCAGTCGAGAGGTAGCGTTGAAAATAAGAAAATAAATTGGACATCATTGATACGTCAAATCATGTAGCTTGTTATAAAAGTTGTGCTAATACTTTACTATGCAATTAGATATACAATTTTTGTTGGTCAGGCAATAAACAGACTTCCATTAATGGAGGGAGCTGAGCCATATCTAGAGACTTGGCAAACACCCATCAACCCCCTGCAATTTTTTTTAGCAACTGCATATTAACGCCCTGGCAAACACCAAAACACACTTTAGGCAGCTCACATTAGCAACCATATGGAAAAGCGTTCTCTCCAAACATCCTGGCAACCACCCAGTACACTCTTGCAACCACATTACAACCCACTAAAAGCAACTCAGTATACATTAGCAGCAACACAACAAAGCCTAGCAACACCCTTAAACACCCTAGAGTTCCTAGAAAAAGTGAAGCTCTAGTTTTTCTTTCTTGTCTTCTGTAGTGGTGAATTTGCTCGTAGAGAGGATGTGGCCAAGCGTGCCCTCTTCATTAAGGTCCTCTACAATGATAAAGAGGTTTCCAGAACAGACAGTCGAACCCTTAACATGGATTTCAGAGTTCACTTTGGTCAGATCTTTAACCTGAAAATACTCAACTGGCCAGAGAGCATCAAACTGCAGGTACAATTTTTGTTTACACTTGCACATTTAATTGCATTGCCATAAAAAAAATGTGTGACCCCATCATAAGATAAGGCTATAAGCTTTGTTTAGTTGTTTTTTTTTTGCTTCTTTGTGTGTGATGTTTTCATGTAGGTATTTGAGACTGTCGGATCTTCGTCCTTCCAGCTGGCAGAGGTGTGTGTCCCAGTTCCAGATTCTTCCGTCCTGACTGGCAGTGCACCATTTGAGGAAATGGAGTTTAGCAGCAACCAGAGAGTCACGTTTAACCATGAGGGTGTTGGGAGTGGTAAACACACATTCATGCACAGACGCAGGAACTTTGTCACAACCTTTGTCACAACTTTGTCTGTTCCTCATTTTGTTCCTTGTGTTTGGTAGGTGTGCCGTTCTCTTTCGAGGCTGACGACATTAACACTCAGACCCTGCTGACCTCAGGGAAACTCTCCTGCTGTGTGTCCTGGGCTGTGGGGGAGGACGATGCCCCTCTTGCTCCCCCATACAATCATCCTGGAGGAGGCATGTACAGGTCAGAGGGCCATACAGAGACCCAGCTCTCCATTTTGTAACTGAATGATGCTCAGGACCAGGTTCCAGACTTTGACTAAAATGGTTGCAAATGTAAAAAGAAGGGTAATTATTCAGGTTACTAAATTAACAACTGACTGAACTACTTTTGGATTGGAACCAAATTCAATTTTATGTATATAGTGCTTTTTATAATGTTGCATTTCTTTAAAGAAGCGTAACATATAATAAAAAATAAAACACGGAAAACAGAAATTAACCAAGAATTGTGGTCTTTTAGGTTTATGAGACTTAAGTGGACACCCAAACACCAGTTTTGGGACAAAAGTAAAGAGCAATATACAAAAATGCAAAAACATAAAAAAAATCATTTGTCTAGCTAATGTGTAATATTTCTTTAGTCTGCAGATCTGACAGGATTAAACATGTGTTTTGTGTTATTCTGTCTCTTTAGTGGTCTGAGACAGATGGATGCTATTGCATGCATTGGGGCATCCAGTTTGAACGACATGAAGAAATTGGGAAAGTGGGCAGCTGAGTCTCGCCTCGACCCCAATGACCCCAACAATGCTTCCATAATGCAGCTACTCTGTGTACATTTTCCAGAAGTCTCTGCACTGATTTTCAGCAAGAAAATACCCTTTATATCTTTTGATCTGATCTTGTTCTGCCTGCGTAGGTGGGGAGTGGTGGAGAGCTGGCAGCTCCTGAGTACTTCCGCTTGGAGCAGCTTCAGGAGGAGTTTAATTTCCTCTCTGACGAGGAGCTAGAACATTCCAGACGCTTCTGTCTCCTGAGGCTGAGGAATCAGGAGGTGGCAGAATTCCGTTACTTTAAATGTGTCCCCTGTGTGGAGCGTGAGATATCGGATAAAGTTTTCCTGGTAAGATCACTTAAAGAAATAGTTTAAAAATCAACATTCTGTACTCATTTACTTAACCTCATGCCATTCCATTTCTTCTCAGGAACATGAAAGCTGAATTTCAAATAAATATCCTGGCCATTTTTAACATATAATGAAAAGTGAATGTCAAACTTCAAAAGAGAACAGCGCCCTCATATAATAATTCAAGTACTGAAATCATATGCTATTGATTGTGTGTGAAATTAAAAGATTCGTTGAAATTAAAGACATCGTTCATTAACAATATTTCCTTTTAAACCATATCAATTGGATTTATTAAGAAATCGTTCGAAAAAATCGTCGAAATCGCTGGTTTTATGAACTGGGTCACACTATTTAATTCCAGCTCAAAAGAATAATTTATGATCAAGCTAATCTCTGTCTCAATCTTACTAACGGTAGTTCAGTTTATCTTTATTTGATTTGTTTGGCCAAATACAAGAACATTAATCAGAGCAAGTGACAATCATCAAAGTCCAGGAAAATAGAAAAGTGACAAACAGACATGATTGACAAACGCAAAAAACACACTGTGGATGCAGTTGTTGTCTAGTGACAAGTTCAGTTTCGTTTAAACACACAGTTATAAAGGTTGTTTTTATTTTGTGTGTACTCAGATAGTCCAAATTAGATGTGCCAGTTTTTTCAAAATGTTTTTATTTAGCACCACCTAATGTGGATCAGATGTCTGTGCACTCCTGAGTAGTGTCTCTGCTTTATGATCTTTTACACCTTTTGGTCAGAAAATTAAGTTAACCAAAATAAAAATCACATTAAACACAATTGGGTTCTGACAGCTAAAGTGTTTGAACCTCTAAAAGGATTCTACTTCTCCTTTCAGCTGTTCCCTTTTAGGGGTCGCCACAGCGAATCATCTGTCTTCACCTAACCCTATTATCTACATCCTTTTCACTCACACCCACTAACTTCATCCATATACCTCCTTTTTGGTCTTCTTCTTTGCCTTCTGTCTGGTAGCTTCATTTCTAACATCCTCCTACCAATATATTCACTATCCCTTCTCTGTACATGTCCAAACCACATTAATCTGGTTTCCCTGACTTTTTCCCACATCTAACATCTAACATGAGCCATCCCCCTGATGAACTTGTTCCTATTCTTGTCCAACCTCGTCACTCCCAAAGAAAACCTCAACATCTTTAGTTCTGCTACTTCCAGCTCTGCCACCTGTCTCTTCCTTAGCGCCACTGTCTCTAAACCATACATCATAGCTGGTCTCACCACTGTCTTGTCACCTTCCCCTTAATTCTAGCTGATATTCTCCTGTCACATATCACTCCTGACACGTTTCTCCACCCATTACAACCTGCCTGCACTCGCTTTACCTCTTTTACACTCTCCATTGCTCTGGACTGTCGACCCCAAGTACTTAAACTCCTGTACCTTCTTAACCTCTTCACCCTGTAATCTCACTGTTCCACTTCCCTCTTTTTCATTCAAACACATGTACTCGGTCTTGCTACGACTGACTTCCATTCCTGTTCTCTCAAGTGCAAACCTCCACCTCTCCAGGTTTTCCTCAACCTGCTCCCTGCTCTCACTCCATATCAATGTCATCTGCAAACATCATTGTCCAAGGAGATTCCTGTCTGACCTTGTCGGTCAAACGATCCATCACCACAGCAAACAAAAAGGGGCTCAGAGCTGATCCCTGATGCAGTCACACCTCCACTTTGAACTCCTCTGTCTGACCTACTGCACACCTTACTACTGTCCTACTTCCCTCATACATATCCTGCACCACCCTGACATACTTCTCTGCTATTCCTGACTTCCTCATACAATACCACAGCTCCTCTCTTGGTACCCTGTCATATGCTTTCCCCAGGTCTACAAAAAGACAATGCAGCTTCCTACGACCATCTCTGAGCAAAGATTGCATCTGTAGTGCTCTTTCTGGGCGTAAAGCCATACTGCTGCTCACAAATACCTACTACCCTCCTTAACCTAGCTTTCACTACTCTTTCCCATACCTTCATTGTATGACTCATCAACTTTATGCCTCT
>JAZGTJ010018536.1:0-11396 GCA_036877575.1 Botia almorhae | reverse complement strand
GCTGCAGCCTGCGTGTGAATGCTTGTGACTAATTTTAACTGTGGTGTCTAATGAACTGTAACACCATGGTCGTTGTGTGCCTGCATAAGAAGTGGCAGCCGCGGCGATGGGAGGGCCAGCGTCTCTCCTTTATGCACACGCTCAGAGAGACTCTCATAGAGAAACTAAGACGCAGTCGCTCTTTTGGCGACCTGGCCGCCCTGCGACCTCGTTCAAGGTCCAGTCTGGAAGTCTATGTGAGTCAGGTCATTGTGTGCCCTGCCATTCTGAGTGAGCGTGTACATGTGTCTTTACATTTTGTATCTTGTCTTCGCTTGCATGGTTTGTTTTACTGTACTGTCACGTTCCAAACCCACTTTTACACTATTCTCACTTCTGTTCACACGCTATTTTCAACCATAACATGAACTATTTTATATGTGTGCAATCGTGAGTGTTGAAATTTGATATTTAGGACTGTACTATGCATTGCACTTTAGCCTATATCTGTTTATATTTTATATTTGAAATGGTTTTAAATGGATTTAAGTGTCTTGGTGTTCTGATACCAAGGAAAAGTTATAAGGGAACGACCTGGTAGGAAACTGGTAGAGTGATCTTTAGGCATGGCCATTATTGGCAAAATAAAGTAAATATCATTGCAATGTTCATACCATATGTTTTTAATATATATGAAATATTAGCAATATTCAAGTTAATATTTCAAATCACCATCAAAAATATTCACTTTATCTCTGAGGCCTAGGTCAGCCCACTGAAACCATTAAAGTGAATAAAAGACATGAGGAGCTATATTTACCCTCCTCTGTTATTTCGTTCTTCCTCTTTCCCTCACACAGTCCACTTTACCAGACGACGTCTTTGAGAACGGAGGCTGCGGCGTGGCTGAATGCAAACGGCTGTCATTCACCTTTTCAGACACCCCCACCTCAAGCCCTGCCCCCATCCAATCAAACCCTGAGATCATGGTCACGCCCCCTGAGACAGACCCGCCCTCTCAGCCAGCTCCCACCTCAGAGGACCAGCTGGCTGAGGATGAGAGCGGTGAGGAAGGAGAAGGGAGCGGAAGTATAAGTGCCAGTGTGGCTAGTGCCAGTGAGCCAGACCTAGAGTGGGACCAGGTTGAAGGCCAGGGGCCCGGCATAGGCTCTGGGGCCCTCTCTCTGTGCTCTGAGAGTCAGCTGTCTGCAGTAGGACCAGAGGATGTAGTGTTCCTGGAGCCTAATGTACCTGATGAAGCATTGGAGCTGAAGCCGGTGGAGCTGGATGGGGAGGAAGGCAGTCTGACCAGGCAGCTGGTGAGAAGGCTGACCTCGTCTGACATGCTGCCTGAGGTTGGTGCTGTGAGCTGGGCTGGAGAAAGCAGCAGGGCTTACCTGGAGAGCAGCCTGGAGGAGGCCATCCAATCCTTGCTCCTAAGGCTGGAGAGCTTGGGCCAACGCTGCGCAGAGCTGCAGGACTTGGAGCAGGAGGTCATGAGGCTTGAAGACCTGCTTAAGGTGAGCCTGGATTAATGTGAGGTGGACCTGGATTAACTTGATGATTAAGATATCTTCCAAACTTGGGTGTGCACCAAGAAACTGCACTCCTGCCAGTTTTCAAGTGGGAGGGGTCTGCAATTATTTTTAGTTTGAATCATATAGTGGCCAAGGATAAAGATGTAACAATCAAATTCAGATTCAAACAATCATAACCAAGTATGGATCAGATTCAAATCTACCCATTTATAGCTGATATTCTGTATGGGCAGGTCATGAAGGTTGTTGTTTCTCCTCAGTGTCGGATGCCTGCTCATAGGAGCCGTTCATCGAGTCTCAGTTTGACCGTGGAGAGCGCTCTGGAGAGCTTTGACTTCCTCAACACTTCTGACTTTGATGACGACGACACGGGTGATGATGCTGGAAATCTCTCGCGTTCTGTCTTCTTCGACATGGAGTCGGAGAGAATTGGGTGAGTTGTCAGTGATATACAACTGAAATGATTGTGAACATTTTTCTGCAAATGACTTCTGTACATGGGTTGCTGTGGGTTGTGTAGCGTGGTAGTGACATTGTATCCTACATATCCAACAGATCAAGCCAACACCCAGAAGCAAGAGGCCACCTGAGTGAAGCTTTGACAGAAGACACTGGTGTGGGGAACAGTGTGGCCGGCAGCCCCCTTCCACTCACCACTGGAAACGAGAACCTAGATGTTGCCATCGTTATTCATCTGCAGTACTGCAATCATCTCACTCAGGTGCTTTTTCTTACCTCTCACCGCTGCGATTTTTATCCACAGTGGTGGATGGAGTTGAAGTTCCATCAGATTGAATTAACTATGAAAGTGAAAGTGACCTATTTGTCAGATATGGTAACCCATACCCGAATTGTGACCTCTGCATTTAACCCATCACTGGTGAGGACAACTGGTTGCCACAACTGCCAACTATGAGTGTTAGCCTAGTGTCTTGCATGCTTCATGAGAAGCAATATTTCATACGCTTAAATGACGGTAGTGGGTGTTTTCATTTCGCAATTTCATTTCGGTTAGACTGCCGTCTCTCAAGGTAGCTGCTGATGTAGACAGCAGGACATCTCACGAGGTTTTGGAACCGACAAACTCTACAGTAGCTTGGTTTCTTCTTTTATAACTGCAAACATTGTCATTTAGCAGTTACCATGGTAAATTATAAATAGATTATTATGTGTTGTGTTGATAATAAAATACAATGCTTATCTGTGTATGTAGTTATTGACCTCAGGTAGAAGCCAGTGGAAACGCAAGACGTATCTGCACAAACTAGCATCCCAAACGCTGCTATTGGAGGAGCTCAGTGAGAAAAACTTTGACAGACCGGTCAGCTTCACCACAGCATCTGATGGTAAGAAGAACTGCAAGTGCTTTCTCAGACATCAATTCATGTTTCTTTGGGGGAATCAAACCCATGACCTTGTCGTTGCCAGTCCCATGCCTAGCAATTGAGCTACAGGAACCCCTAGCTGATGATGTCATCATTCTGTTTTATCTTGTCACAAAAAATTAAAAACAAGAACTATTACAAAATATCCAAGGTTTTTTAATATAGGGTTTTACACTTTATGATGACAAGTACCTCCAAATATAATCAACCTTTTGTGAGGGACCACCTTCCTAAAATATATATCCATCTATATATTTTTATGTTGCAGTAGACATTTTAAGTTTTTGCTTTGACTTTCCACATGTCTAAAATATTCTGGGGATGCTTTAGAACCTTCTTGAGAACCCGGGTTTGAAAAACCCAGTTCTAACATATTACCAATTTCGACAATAGTTTGGAAGTGTAAGTCCAAAAGCACAATTGTTAATGCTACCACATTTCTTGATTTCTTAAACAGTGCTGCCTGGGTTGGCAGAGCGACCAACACTGTTGTCTCTGTGGTGCGAGTGCAGTGGTGGCATGTTCCATACTACACTGGACCGAGTGTTGAAGCATATGCATGTTAGCTTTGCTTTACCACTGCAGGAGATTCTGCCTCATTCTGTGGACTCAGGTAGAGCCAATGTCCTCTGTGTTACTGTTACTGCTTGTTTATTTGCACAATATCAGTTTATTATTTTTGACTGTGGCAGTTGCATCTGTATTCAGCTCTGTGTCTGCATTTGTGTGCAGTGATATGGATGGTGGTGAGTGAGATGGTGGACAGGAACGATCTAGCTTCATCCTCGTGCCCTTCACCCTCGTCTCTGGCACAGGAAGTCCTCACTGTATTTCAGTTCCATAGCTACACTGTTGAACACGGTGTCACAGACATGGAGCAACACCTGCTGGATTTAGCCAAAGAGAGTAAGACACAGTTTTGGGTTGATAGATTATGAGCATACATTGAAACATCTTTTCAAAATATAGATTATGAGCATACATTGAAACATCTTTTCAAAATATTCAAGATGAACGTCTCTTTTTGTGTCCAAACCAGTCACGTTTGCAGAGGCCCTGAGCTGTGGGGTTTCAGAACGCTGTCTCATGCAGTTACGGGAAGTGTCTGTCACCTCTCTCCAGCCCCGCCCTCAAACCCTGTGGGCCGTGGCTGGGCTGCTGATCTCAGATGACCCTGAACTAAGCAAGACCGCTGACACCTTTCTCTCCTCTGCTGCCTCACATAAGCCCTTCAGGTCAAAGGTCAGTCTTTACCAGACTGCTTGTAGCCCACGATTGGCTATTAATGGAGTTGTTTAATTGGTTAAACCATAATTGACACTTATTCTTATTTAAATCCTCACATTAGGAGCCAGCATACAATGCATGGGTCTCAGTCTGAACATGAAAACAGTTGTTTAGAGACACTTTTAGGTGGTCAAATTGTAAATCTAGCCTGTGTGTTTGTGTGTGTGTTTTGTTGTATAGGCTGTAGATTGTTACACACAAGGCTTATCAGAAACGGGATCAAACACCTCTAAAGCTGCATGTGCTGCTCTTAGCTGCTTACAGGTCAGTTTGATTACATCACACAGATTATAATGGAAACAATTTAACATTAATTTATTCATCATTAATGACTGTGATTGGATAACCGGCAGGCTGTGGAGAGCATTGATGCTGTGGTGTCACTGTGTGATTCGACGGATGAAGAACTTCACCAGGTTGCCATAGAAACCCTCCTCTCTTTTGGTAATGCTTCCTAAGTGACTACATCATATGCACTGGACTAATTATTAGTAGGAGTGTGATTTCCTATATCTGCTTTTTTTGTTGCACAAATATTAAGCACAATTTCCTGTGTTGGCATATTTCTTGTTAAAACGTAAAGTTAGGGTGGGACATATCCAAAACATTTTAAGACTGTACATTTAGAAATTGTCAAACGCATTTGGCAACACTAGATTTGTTTTGTAAACACTAATTTGTGTCAAATAAATTGGAATAGCAGTAAAGGACTGTCTGCTCACCTGTCAATCAACCACTGCACTAATGAGATAACACACTAATGAGATAACGATGACGTTGTTTGTGTTGTTTGGCTTTTAGGTGAAGAGGGGCGACTGGCATATGAGCAGTTGGACACAGTTCCAAGAGAAATGGTGCGACTGGGTACTCGCCGCGGTAACGCTGTTACCACTACATTTTAGAAAACCTAACCCACACAGAAACCTGCTTTGCTGTAATTTTAAGGTTATAGCCCCTGTGATCCTGCATTCGTACAGAACGTTAAATCACTGTGTTAGAAAAGTGATAAAGGGCTTTGGCCTTCTCTTTTAATTCGGCCCTTCACATCACAGAGATTTCAGCTGAAGCTGTCTCATCCTCCACTGGATATTTTAATTTGTATTGTTTGTCACAGCGACAAGAATTAGTTGCTGATTAAACAATAAGGGTGTTTAATAGTAGTATTTAGTTAATTGGAGGTGTTATTTGTAAATTTCACAGATGGAGGCATGTGCGCTTCCTATTGTATTTTATCCTAGGAAATTTTGGTTTCGTTCTGTTTCAGGGATTATAAGGGACAGTTTTGATGTTCCCCGTAAGAGTCTTATTGCGCTTTTGCCTAGACAGAGTGAGGTTTCTGAAGCACGCTCAAATCAGCCACAACTTCACCTTATCTTTGCTGATCATATAGACWGTTGACCAATGAGGAGTGCGGACCACTGATTTATAGACCACTTGCTTGCCTTTTACCGGTCATATCGTACCATAACTGTTGTGTATGACAGAGGAGGCCGAACGGGTGGGCGAACATTCAGCGAGTATTGTATCAATTGCAGTGACTGTGGTACTAATGCTTGTGTACGTGGGTTTAAGCCCTTATACAGTATCTGAAATGCACTTTCTACAATATATACAGTGAGAGAAGAGATGATGATGCATTACTGTGAATTTTGGTTTGTGCATATATGAAGATTGGAGATATAGTGCTCTGTGATCCAACTTGCTTCTGTGCCTATCGTTACTGTACTACTGAGTCATGTGACTGTAATTATCTTTTATTTATATTTATTCAATTGTTTTGAATTTTAACAGTAATTTTAATGTTCCTTTATTAACATTGAGAACAGATTGTATTAAAGATTAAAGATTTAACAATTTGTTCTTTGCGGATTCACAATACAGATTTGGTATTACTGACTATTCTTCATACAAGACTTAACTCAGATGTAACTTTTTTTACCTATCGAAAAGATGTTCTATTGATCTTTTAAGTATATATACTGAGATGTCTACATGTGAAAGCTATACAGTATTTCTGTTTGAGACCTTACATTAATGTTTTTTATCTCTCAGTATGCGTATGAACTAAGGAAACGCTCTTTGAGCCTGTTGACGGTGTAGAGCGAGACAAGCAGTGTTTTGAAAGCTCTCAAATGTGAATTCATGTTTGTATTACAATGAGTTTGTAGATCACCCCGTTTTCACAAGCATTTGTTCTTCGCATTAAGAATAGCACCAAAGTAGGGCTTAAATTCATTCATCAAAAGTGCACATTTACAGTACAGAGTACTGTACAGAGCACATCAAAGTTACTGTAGGGAAATGCCTCAAAAGCACAACGGAAAGATTTTGGTAAGATTGTTTCTTAAAATGTTATGTGGCATCTACTGCACAATGTCCTAAAGCCATAATGATAGTCAATATATTTAAGGCCGTTTGGTCATTTCTATTTATCAGAGTTATCTATAGCATATATTCAAAATAACTGTTTTGTTTTCTTGTTCAGTCACTGCAATTATCACCCCTAAAAGCTGCATTGTGTTTGTCTAAATGCCAGTTACAGTATTTGGACCCTGGACATTGTTAGATGTTTCTTTCTTTGCACAGAGATCTTAAACGAAAAGATAGTTTAAATAATTCACATCAGAAAGAAGCTCAGTGAATTTAACCACATTGTTTTTGTTCTCATAAACCTCTTAAGTGTAAATTAATGTTGCTTGATAGGAAAGCTGTTGTCACTATGGTTTCGTGAGTGTTACAGTAAGCAGTATTGACGGGTTTGGCTGCTTCTGGCTGCAATAGCTCTAGCTACTACTGTCTGAATGGATGCGGTTTCAAAATTTCACTTAATGTTATAATGACTTTGCTAATGTTTCCTCACAGTTTCACTGTATTTTGTTTGTTTACCGTTTCTTCTGTTAAAAGTGGCAATAAAATTTATTTTTGCATAATTATCAGATATGACATTGCATGTTTTTTTTCCAACTAGTGCAAAAATATATTACCAAAAATAAATACAATTTCAGCTGTTACAGTTACTATAGTACCATTGTGCCAACATTTGTCATATTTTGATGACACTGCAACTTTAACAAAGAAATCTTGTTGGGGTAAATAATATTATCAGGGGTGCTGTAATGGGTGAGGATTAGGACTCGGCCCTGGTCATACAGGGGGCCCTCATGAACAGACTGAGGGTCACGCTCCCAAAAGCCTTTGCAAATGGCATGGAGAATGGAATGAGGGAGCTCAGAATTTAGTTAGGATCACTTTCGGTGCAACTCTGAATGTTCATCAGCTGGTGCAAAAGTGACAATGACATATTGACAAACAAAATCCATTTCAATTTAAAGAGCTTGAGTTTAAAATATTGTAATTGCGGTTGGTGTGGCTGCCAATAGCATTACCGTTATTGGTGTAAGCATGCCATATTTCCTTCACACGTTCTATTGCATCAGTCTTAAGAATGGAATCTTGAATCTGGCGTAAAAAGGATTTAATTTGTGGGAGACTACATTTTGGCAGATACATCAGGCCCTTCTCTTTACTTAGGATGACATGGGCCAAAACAAAACTATATAAATTGGCATCCAAGTAAAATGTACAAAATCCTAAACACACAGCCAACCATAGAACAAAGTGTATGCTGCTCATGAGCCTGGGACCTTTTGTTACATGTAGTGAGGAAAAAAAAAATAATTCTCATAAGCACAAAGAGTGAAGACTTAAAAGCATGTACAAAATGTGACATTTATTTGTGTTGTATGCACAAGTTTACATATGTACACTGGTGGTGAACATGCACATGAACTATGCTTATTCATAAAAGATCACTTACAGCAAGAAAAAAAAGTTTAAACAAGGTGCATGTTTTAAAAGGGCAACTAACTAAAATAATGAAGACCAAACCAGTGGTCCATTCACAGTTCTTGTCACTTTAAGATGTTCAAGTTTAGCTTTCCTCTGTTGTGGAATCATTCTTAAGAGTCTGTTTGGAATCCAGTTCTACCCTTTCCTGGCTGACATCATCTCCATGATGTTCCTCTTCATTTTCATCCTCATGATCTTCAGTCTCATCTTCATGATGTTCTTCCTCATCCTCTGCATCGAAGGCGATATCTCGCAACTCCTCTAGACTGTCTGGACTTTTACCAGTTAATCTCTAAAGTATTTTAAAAAACAAAAATAGAATCTTAACAGCAGGGTCATAACCAGACACAAAGGGACATTAAAGGCAAGTGTCAAGCCACAATTTAAAGCCCTACAGTACAGAGTACGTACTTCAATCATGTCGGCCATGTGTTGTACATGCTGTGCCAGCTCCTGCAACTCCTCATTCTCACTCTTCAGCCGAGCAATCTGTTCATCTTTGGCTTCAATGTCTTTGTGCAACTAATTTTAAAACATTGACATCTAGTTTATCACAACCAACAGTTTTTAACTACATGTTTTAAGACAGCAGAACTATTAAGGCATATTAAAACCATGGCGTCACCTAAGGTCACTAAAAGTCATGACAGGATTTAGCCGTTCTGTAGAGAGGTGGAGCAGGACAGTTACATGTTAACAAAATCTCCTTTAGTGATTAACTCACCTTTTCATTCTCCTGGAGAACATTGAACAGGGCTTTGCGTCTCTCTTCTGCTACTTCCTTCCAGTAGGAGGACCCAGGAGTTTCTGCAGAGGAACAAGCAAAGTCACCTTTACCATTACATAAACCTCCCCAACACCACTTATCTTTAAATATTGACTATTAAAAACACGCATCAATTTTACATGGCTGCCTGCCTGGTCAGAATGCATACCCAACCAGTCCCTTTTAACTTGCAATTACTCGCCTTTGATCATTAGCTCATAGGCCTCTTGAGGAACACCCTCAGGCTGATTTTCATTTTCTGGACTTGTGGTTTTTATTGCAACTTCTGCTTTGACCCTCTTGGAGCCTTTCACTTGCTCCGCGCTCCACATCTTCCTTTTAGGAACAGCTTTGCCATTCTAAAGAGGGTGAGAGTGGCTTTAACATTATAGACTGCATCAATACCCCCACAATGATTAGGAGTCACTTTAGGGATCCCTGCTTTGTACCTCAACTATCCGACCAAGGTTCTTGTTTACAGCAGATGGTTGAAGGACCTGGAGTGTCCTCCTTCCAGATCCAGAACTTGGTGCTATGAGGAACTTCTGAAGAGAAGAGAAAGACAAGTGTGAGGTTCAGAATAAAAACACTACCGTAATACGTGAACTGTGCTGACAAAATGAGTGACAACGTGCAAATTTAAGTCACATTTGCCTTTTAAAAATTGGTCAGAAAATAAACGCTCACACTAGGCATAACGCACAGGCTGGTGTCATGTCAGTAATAGGATTCTAGTAGTAAAGATTCCTTGGAAAAAGCAGCTCGTTTTGCTTGTTTATCAAAGCTTGCAGCAAGACAGCTCCATCCACCTGCCATAACAGTCACTCTTCTTCTTCTTAACACTTGTTAAGCTGTCAATACCAGATAGCAATAAGTAATATATCAGAGCAACTATGCATGTCTACTAACAAGCGTGGGAAAGGGGCAGGTTATAGATCAGCTGCATGGGGTAAACACCTCAGATTCCCACGGGCACCGATTGGCTCCTTTAACATTGTCTTACTGCAACATTCTTTAACCTGTAATCACCGTGAGAACTTGCCATAGAAGTCTCCTTATGACCAACTGCAAGTTTGGAGTTGGTTAATATTTTCACACAACACAGTGGCAGACAGAACCACGGTTATTGAATTTCAACACCCAGGGCCACAAAACACGGGCAATGATTAGTTCACAAACTTATCAAGGTCTCAAATCAGTTTATGCTCCATCTAAAGCTCTTATAATTACTAAATCAATGTTATGGGGCTATTGTCAATTTATGGGGACTGCTGCAAATTCTGTCAATGGTCTTTTTATTGACTCTCGCTAATCTAGTCTCCTCAGAGGCCAAATGCAGTCATTAATTATACTTCAGCTAGATATATTGCAATTTAATATTCAGTTATAAATTCCCTTTTACAGTGTAGCAAGATGGGTCACATACCTTGATATTTTCAGAGGGATTCTCTGCATGCTTGTTTCTTCTGATTGAACTCATGCTTTCACCTAAAAATGGTTCAATATATTATTAAAAAAATCAAATTTTGAAGACAAGACAGAGTTCACATAGGCAGTTGACAACACATCCACAAAACATTAAGATTTTTAGGTTCAGTACAGGAAATCACTGAGCATGTAACTGCTACCCATTTTCACTTTTAAATACCTTTGCATTCTTGAATTTATTTTATAAACTGACATTTAGTGTAGCAAAAGAGGTTAAATGTCTAACGATTACACAAGCTCCCACCCCAAAAAAAGAGGCATAAAAGTTACGTCTAAAAAAACAATATACAAGCCAAATGATAGTCAAAAACACCGTCAAAATGTCGATGTTGGACGTTAAAACAAAATTACAACACGTTGCCACAATATTTAAAAAAACAACAACAGAAGTAACAGCAACAAAACAAAACAGGGATACACTACTTTCAACACGCCCTGACTAGGCCTTAAGTTAAATCCTACACGCAGCCAGTAAACCAAACTAATACACGTTCACATTTGAGCATATAACATCAAATTACACTTTCGAAATAACTACACTTAAATTAAGGAAAACACAAATTAAAACTACTTACAATTCCTACCAATCTCTCCGTAAACACATACAGTACAGCTGGCGTGTTTACTTGAGCGCGCCACTGGCTTAAGTATTGCCTTTCTAATATCACGTGACTTAAGAATTCGCGGGGACAGACAATGGGCAACGTAAACATTCGATGGATGTTTAATCTTCATAATACATTATCATTTGTAATCATTTCTTAAAATATTTTAAACTTCAAAAACTTATTTTTTTTATTGTTTTTATGTCAAATTTTGTGTGGCTTAATTCTCTACTTTCATTCATGTCTTTACTGGTTTTGCTCAAATGTTTTTTTTGTAAAGATGCTTTGCAACAGTGTAAAATTGTGCAATACTGAATTCAACATTTTGTATTGCCAGTTATATATGCCAGTCAACACACAAGACAACAATTATTTCCATATCAGGTGGTATGATGTATCAATGTGGTATACCTTTTTGTTGAACAGATATATAACAAAAGAAAATAAATATAAAACTGCAATGTGATCATAATAGAATTAACTTTGCCATCAATTTAGC
>JAZGTJ010018535.1:0-11398 GCA_036877575.1 Botia almorhae | reverse complement strand
CTATCACTCCTAGTGGTTGACTGTAGTATAGGTGATGGGAGCCTGAATCAAATGCCTTCAGTTTCGTAATGAAATGGAAAAAGTATAAACATTAAACATAATGCTAAGCCAAAATTTAATTTTTATTTGATTTTCTTCTTGGTGGTCCGGCCCCCAAGGAGACTGTCTGGTAAAACTCTGGCCCTCTGACAAATATAGTTGATGACCCCTGAAATACAGTGTTAGTAGACAATCTACTAATACTCTAATGACTGCTACTTGACAAGTAGTTGGAGTTACTTATAGTTAGTAAAATGTCTAAAGTGGACTGAAATTATAAATGAGATCTCTTTCTCATTTATAATTATAAAATTATAAATGAGATCTCTTTAATATTCATGTTTTTTCCTAAACAGCAATGAAATGTAAATGTGTCTGAGTTTCAGAAGAGATCTTATTAATGTTTGATAAAATTTGCCTAGACACCAAAGTCTGCGAATGCAACTATATTTCAGTATAAGCTTAAACATTTCTTCTCAAATTATTTTAACACAACACCAAACTGTCTGACGTATGCTATCTACATTTATTTGACATCTTTATAGTGTTAATGTCTATACAAACGTTTCATTTAGTTTTTTATATTTTTTCTCCTAAAAAAATATTAAGAGACACAAAAAGACCAGATCAGCTTATGGTTGCAATATAGCTTTGCAGAGGTAAATTAGTATTTTATTTACAAAATTTGAGATTGAATTACTGGAAGAAATGTCTGTGCATTTTTATGACCCTTCCTTTAGAGCATTCTTCAAAGCCACGCCTCCTTCAACACATGAACGCATGCATAGTTTGACAGGCAAGTACATTCAATTATAGCATTTGCCAAATGCAATGCAATGATTGGACAAACATTTTTTTGGTCCTCAGACATATATTTATATAAATATATTAAGACCGCTTTACTTAGTGATTGCTCATTAGGATGTAGAGACTTTTCAGAAGACTTTTCCTTTTTAGAAACATCCTAAAAAAGGTTTTTTTAAAATCACCTACCCTGCCTTTAATATTCTGCAGTTGTTACGTGTACGGACTCTTATTTTGAAGTTGTTTGTGACTGTTTTTTCCTGTTTTTATGCATTTCCTGTTTGGTAATCATCATCACCTGTTTCACCTTTGATTAGTTGCCCTATTTAAGTTCCCTGTTCTTATGTTCAGTTGTCGGTTATTGTTGAACCAGATGTGGATTGTTTTGGATTTCTCATTGCTGATGCACTTGTTGTCAGCCTCACCATTTATACGGTTAGTGTTTGTCTGCTTTTCAGTTATTAAATACCCTTTTGTTTTTTATTCCCGCGTCTTGCTCCTTGGTTCTGGTTCCAGTAACACTAATCGTAACAGAATAACCGACCAAAAAACAACAGCACAGCAGCAAATTTTTCTATCTTTTCCTGTTTTTTCCCCTGAGTTTTTCCCATTCACCTTTTTTCTTTTTTAAGAAACCCGTGGCCACGCCAAAATGGAAGACAAATGGAGGACTATAAACAAGAGTTCCTGGACTTTGCGTATAGTTCCTCAGTCGATGACCTTACCCTGATGGAGGTACTGTGGTGCATGCTGGACACGTTGCACCGCTTTGTCATAAACTTCGCTCTATGGCTGGCGGGGTCAGACCTTGTCGTTGATGAGGCGGAGTCCAGCCCCGGGTCATCAGACGTGGTTGTTTTCAACACAGAACTCGACCGAGGCGCAGCAGCAGCCAGGGCCTACTGCAGACTTGGCAGCCAGAGCCCAACGGCACCGAGAGGTGGATCGCTCCGTAGCCTGAGCTGGAGAAGAAGTCTGACAAGGTGCACAAGCCGGCTGCAGATGGCGCAACAGTGGACTTGCCAGTGGAGCATGAGGGTAGACTGGAGGACCCAGCCCATGACACCACCGCTGGGGAGGAGTGCAAACCGAACTTGAGTACAGTGACTGTTATATCTACAAGTTCAATTATAGAGTAGTGTTGTCCCAATGTAATCCCACCCAACCTCCTTCTCCCAATTCTTCTTATGTCTTTCCCGGTCTCACCTTCGATGTCGCTGGAGCCTGTCAGTCCCTCTGCTCACCCTCAGTCCACCAACGGTGCGTGGGCTTGCTGCTGGGCTGTCAACCACCAGCCACATCTTCGCTGAAGACAGAGGATTCCTCGGCTCTGCTTCTTGCCTCCAACGCCCAGACTCCTCCTCGGCCCTACGACCCTTCGGCTCCTCCATGTCTTCCAGCTCCCTCGTCTCCATCATCACCTGTCGGTCCACAAGCTTCACCCACCTCTCTCGTCCCTCCGGCGCCACCTCGGTAAGGTCATTGTCCCGCCATCTCCTCTGGACTATACTCCACCAGTTTCAGTTTGTCACTTCGTCCCACCGGCTCCGTTGGGCTCCTCCTCCTTGCCTTAAGCTCCCCTTCAGTCCTTCATCGCTGTGGCTCCCCAGTGTCCCTCTGGATCACCGCCTCCATCTCGGTCGCCGAAGCCATCCGCTCCACCTCGGCCTTTGGGACCCTCGTCGTCACCCTGGCTCTACTGCAGTCAGCCTTCGCCTTGGGCTCTGCTGCCCCTGTCTCCACCGCCATCGCTCGGCCTCTCCTCCACCATGGCTCCTCCCTCCGTCCTCTCCACCATGGGCTACCTTCCTGGTTGCGTTCTGGGCACCATTCTACTCCCTCAAGTCTCCGCCCTGGCTCCTCAAGTCTCCGCCCTGGCTCCTCAAGTCTCCGCCCTGGCTCCTCCCATCATAAGTACCACCCTGGTCCTCAGTGGTGCTTATACAGCATAAGGACATGCCTTCCGGGAAGGGGGTATTATGTTATGTGTACGGATTCTTATTTTGAAGTTTTCTGTTTGTGTCTGTTTTTTCCTGTTTTCGTGCACTTTCTGTTTGGAAATCATCATCATCACCTGTTTCACCTTTGATTAGTTGCCCTATTTAAGTTCTCTGTTCTTATGTTCAGTTGTCGGTTATTGTTGAATTGGATGTGGATTGTTTTGGATTTCTCGTTGTTCTTTGTATCTTGGATTATCTCCTTGAGTTACGCCGCTGTTGCACTTGTTGTCACCCTCAGCATTTATACGGTTAGTGTTTGTCTGCTTTTCAGTTATTAAATACCCTTTTGTTATTTATTCCCGCGTCTTGCTCCTTGGTTCTGGTTCCGCTAACACTAACCGTAACAGTAGTAAACACATAATGTTGCAAAAATACATTTGATACAGTACAACAATTACAACAAAAGATGTTAGTGACAATTTCTCGTCATTAACATTTGTAAGCCTACACTAGCTATACATAATCACATGATTAGTTGTATGTTAATATTTTACCTTTAGCATTGTTGTTTCACTGCTGTGTGTGAATCCTTAAAGCTTCCACTTAACCCTTAAAGATTTAGTGGTGAATACTAAATCTGTAATTACACAGTGTTTCAGCACTGAGTCTTAATTAATCTAGACGTCTACATTGTGAGACTGCATAAAACCATTAGAAAACATGAGAAAAATATTAGCACTGAAAACACCTGGCCAGATGTCATTGAAACATCAAACTTCAATTCCCACACATTATTTCCTTAATTCCTACACTATCATTAAAATAACCTTTACTTGAAATCATATTTGGTTACAATGAGTTTAGTATGTGTGTGTGTGTGTAATGTTGGGACACATTTAAATGTGTGATATGAAAATGCTTATTGAGCACAGTATAACCTTGTATAGCACTTTATTACACAAGACGTTCCTCTGGAATTATGGATATTTGTGTTTGTATGATGTTTATTATTTCATTTTATTGTAAGAGCCGTATCCCAGACAATCTTACAGCAGTTTTGGCCTAGCACAACAAAGGCATGTTACCTGAAGAGGTTTCATTATATTAAGTATATTACTTTATTATTATAGACATGACATATTTGTTATTATATGAATTAATATGTTATGTATTTGGACATTTAAATTTTTAAATTGTACATTGTAGAATACACCAATTGGGTGCTTTCCACAGTTACCTCTTTAGATAACCACAGCTTTCAGCCACAAGCAGATATCGCGAGGTGGTGCCCAATCTTCCTTGAATGTTTTGACCCTTAAACACTCTCCAGTTGGTGGGTCAGCAGTGGTGGCCAAATTACTGCCCATCTGCTTTCTTCCTCACTCACACTTGATATCCAGCATGAAGCACGTTCAGCCTTCTCTCTCATTCTACGAGCAGCGTGCTTCTTGCTCTTCTCGTCCACGCCTAAAGCTGACATCAACCGCCATGCTGATTTGACAGGAAAGCCACTGCATCCTATTTCCACAGTGAAAAGCCATGCCTGCCATCCCTTATCTTTACACTCTTGAATTAAAGGCTGATATTTCAAGGACTTCCTCTCATGAGCCTCCTCACAGTGTCCTCTCATGGCACGGTCAGTGCAATTAAAATGAGTTTATGCTCTTTGGCTGAGCACAATACAATGTCTGGGCGAAGAGCTGTATGGACACAGTCCCACTTCCGGGAACTGCAACCTCCTTCCGACATCAACTCTCATCTCCCAAGAGCCAGTGGTATTGCAGCAGTTTGGATTTTGCTGATAACAGTGAATTTTTCCTTAAACAGTATTGGTAGTATATAATAGTGATGGTGCTGTATCCTGTGGTTTATTATCACTCTGATAAAGGCTGTCCTGAACATGTAGTTACAAAGAATGTCACTTTTAAAAAACATGCATTGCATTATTACATTACTTAAATAAAATGTAACCTTATCTTACATTGTTATAAATGTTAACTTACGAAAAGTAATACATTAGATTAGAGTTGTCAAAAATATCGATATTTCGATAAATATCTCTACTGAAATATATGAAACGATACCAATACTCATGTCCCGAAGTATCGATACAGTAGCTGCGTTTACATGGACCCTAATAATCTGATTGTAATAGGCCTAGAAGCACAATCAGCTAAAAAAGTCAGACATAAACACATCAATCGGACTGAATTGGCCAGATCCGATCAAAATTTCAATCGGATTGTAAGGGGTAGTTTAAACCTTTATGCGTCTCCATGGTAACTGGAACGTGATTCATTGTAAAATAACGATTGCTTAAAAAAATCTCACGCCGGGGGGTGTCGGAAAATTTTCAACACGCGTAAAATGGTTACCGTCCAATTTTGCGTCGCTTTCCAAAAAAAACAATAGCCATGCGCCATACGTCATTACGCCAAAAGCAATTTCTACGTTATTACACATGCGCAGAGCTTTCTAGTTTCATTTTCGATCCGACTAAGTGTTTACATGTCCTCTCGATCGGATTATAAAAGGTTTAAACAGCCCCTTACGATCGGATTGAAATTTTGATTGGATCTGGCCAATTCAGTCCGATTGATGCGTTTACATGTGACTTTTTTAATCTGATTGTGCTTCTAGTCCTACTACAATCGGATTATTAGGGTCCATGTGAACGCAACTACTTAAACGCGCACATTAACCTGATTACTTTATTCAGCGTTCATGTAAACACTGTGCTCGCATTCATCAATCTGATTGATTTTAATCCGATTGAAACAAAGAGTGTCCATGTAATCCACTGATCTTTGGCGCTTTCACTCTCTCCCTTCTCTCCAACAACGAGTTGACACACCGAACACGTGACCGCTGTGCCTGTCTCGTCTCATTTGCTCCGGTTAAATAAAGTTAGTGAGTAAGATGCGAATGCAAACCTGCAACTATTTTGTGTTTGAGGCAAATGAACACAGAAAGGCAAAAGACACAAGCACGCCAATATGCAAGCGTTGTTACAAAGCAGTGCTAACAAAAGGTGCCAACACCACTAATTTGGCAAAACACCTGAAAGACACCCAGACCTATATAAAGAATTTCTAGAGGTTGGTAACTGCTCTTATTTTAACATTACTGAAATATTAACCAAGATGACCCGGCCCGGTATTGTTGCTGATACAAGTGTCCTCAAACCTCCATTGAGGTTTGTTTTGGAATGTGATGCACCTTTGCGCATCTGTGTTTACTATAGCGCTCCATTTATGTGCGTTAATCAATAAATATATGTGAATTCAAAATTAAAATCTGTTCATCATATAAATGTTACTGTATTAACCAACATTAATGAACAATGTACAATGAACAAAATACATTTGTTACAGTATTTGTTATAATTTGATAACATTAGTTAATAAAAATACAATGGTACATGTAAGCTCTTGTGGCAGTCTTTCCACGTGGTATCGAAAATAGTGTCGAATATCAATGTTTTTCAAGTTATCGTATCAAAGTTATAAATTCCAGTATCGTGACAACACTACATTAGATTAATATTGGTTACTTCTGCCTCAACAAAGATCTGTCTCAACTGGCCATTGTCAAGACGCTTTTGGGTGAGTGTACTGTGTGAACTGAGTTAGTCAGTAAAGATAGTAAAGTTTATATAGTCCAGTCATTCTATATCAGTGCAGTTAGTTTAGGCAACCAATCCAAACAGTAGAATTTGCATCTAGAAGCTAAAAAGCTTTGTTGTTATTTAAGTATTCATATTTAATATTCCATTTATCCTGTATGGATAGTGTTATTGTTCTTTAAAAATGTATTTAATGAATTTATTTAAAGTGGATGTTTCTAAACAGTTTCTGCTCACTATCTCACTAAATTATCACCTGTAGATGTGTCTGAGTTATTGAGTTATTCATGTCATTTTGCACATCTATATTTAATTTATCCACCCTGAGCAGACATGGCACATGACCCCTGGAGGTGCATAGTTTGAATTGCATCTTTAATTTATATAATGCCAAAATACTACTCACTCTGGAAAATGATTTCATGAAAGTGCTAATAACATAACACGTTCTGAATCTCTTTACAGTGATCCTAAGCTGACTCTGAGAGAAAGAGCTACAAAAAAAGGGAAAAAAATGGCTAAATGGCTAAAAATCTCATTTTAAATTGTGCTCATAACAGTGTAGTTGTCACGGAAGCACCAGGCTTCACCCACGTTCAACGTTCACTATGACCACGCACTCCACACACTCACCATCTCATCTCAACTATGGAAACAGACTCTACTTTATGCTGTACTTCTTACCTGCTCCAGTTTGTGTTTGTGTCCAACATTCCCTTCGTCTCCTCCTGTGTTGTGTGTGTGACTTACCTTCAGCCTCTATCATCATCGTCAGCTCCTGGATTATCATCGTCAGTATCATCATCACCATTCCTGTTATACATATATCTGGACTTTATCATATCTGTTTACCAATAACTCATCTGTGCAATAAATACGCCTGTCGGCTAAACTAACCACTGTTTGTGAGTCTGGCTTTCCGTTACAGTAGTTACTTCTACCAGCAGGGGCTCTGCCAGACCAGCCAAAACTTGACCTCTTGTTAGGTGTGTTGTTACTACCCATTTAAAAGCTACTGTTGGCCAATAACCCAATTTTGTAAACAGATAATAGTAATTAAAGATTGTACATTTCATATGTACAATGGCATCTGTAACAATGGTCTGCTTTGCCTCTGGCTGCAAACTTCACTACAGTAGATCATCTGAGAGTCTGTTACTCATTATCACAACACCACAGCTTGTCATTTACACTGTTCTCACAATGTGATGTTATGTCATGACCCCAGTTGGTTGAGTTTAAATTATATACAAATGAAAAGTCAGTTTAGGAAACTTTGGGCCATTCTTATTTGAGACTAATGTCATTCTGAGTTCAGATGAGTTTGTATGAATTAATTTGTTATACATAGACTGTATGACCAATTGATCATTTATGTGGTTAATGATTTAATTTACCAAGCACTCTCATACAACACCAAATGTCATCTATGGTCAAATTTTCTAAAGATATGTCCAGCAATAACACTAGTGCAACAGCAGGAATGTGCACAAGCGACTGCAGAGTACAGCCAATAGCATCAAATTGAAGTTGCTGCATGTGTCTATGGGGTTACAAACTAAACAACTGCATGCCCCTAATTTTGTTCCCTTTCTGCTGGTACAACAGGGTCAATCTGACTTATGCATTTGCCCACAAACTATTCGCTACTAGCAACCTGGGATCAACATCGGTTTCAATTCCCTTTTGACACTGTGGATATGATTTAATGTAATGTAATAAAACATGGCTGGACTCTTAAGTAAGACCCGACTCTGACTCGGTGTTGACGGCCGTGCTTGCCCGGGCAGCCGCAGCCATTGGGCTGCAATGGATCCTTCCACCTAGCCCAGAGCGTTCGCGGCTGGATGATTGGTTTCTGGGTGCCGCTCGGCAGTCCCACTCCCATCCTCAGCCTCAGCCCTGCACGCCATGGCCATCCTGCAGGTACACCAGGCCAAGACGCTTAAGCAGCTCCATGAGGGTAGTTCCGAGCCGGTGTTGATGCAGGAACTGCGCACGGCGACCGACCTCGCCCTCCGGGAGACTAAGGTCACGGCGCGGGCCCTCGGCAGGACGATGTCCACCCTCGTGGTCCAGGAACATCACCTGTGGCTGACCCTTGCGGAGATGCGGGGTACGGACAAGGCCCGTTTTTTCAAGGAGGCCTCTTCGGCGACACTGTCGAGGGCTTTGTCCAGCAGTTCTCGGCAGTCCAGCGCCAGACGGAGGCGATCCGGCACATCCTTCCGCAGCGGGATTCCACCTCTACGCCGCGGCCTGCCCCCCCATCTGCCCGTCGTCGAGGGCGTCCACCTGCAGCCGCTACACCTGCTCCGGAGAGGACCGGGCCACAGCCTCGTCCCCATCGAGCCGGTCGTAGGAAGTCGACACCCGCTCCTCAGGCCCCTGACAAGCCCTCCAAGAGGACGGCTAAGCGGCCCTGAGTGGAGTCGCCTGGAGGGAAGGGACCGCTCTTTTTCGGGAGGTGGTGAAGGCACCGCTCCTTCTCTCGGTGGAGGGCCGGGCAGAGAATCTTCACTACCCACATTTTCACTGAAAGAGCAGTTTCCTCACCCTCTGGGCCATACTGGATGTTGCCCGCCTGTGAGAAGCATCTCGCTTCCTCACTCCCGGGCTCGTCCATCACTGCGGCAGGTGCGGGTGTGTCATCGGGGCACTGCCCCTCTCCTCTCACCCTTCTCCAGGCATGTCTCTCGCTCCTCTGGTGCCACTCGCACGGTATCTGGGGTCCTGGTTGGAGCTCCCCAGACCGTCCAGTTGGCTCCTCAGGATGATCAGACTCGGCTACGCGATTCAGTTCGCCAGGCGCCCCCCCATGTTCTGTGGCATGCGACCCCCAGCCGAGATGAAGTTTTACAGCCCATACTTCATCGTGCCGAAGAAGGGAGGTGGACTGCGGCCAATCTTGGACCTGCGTGTATTGAACAGGTACCTGCACAAGCTACCTTTCAAGATGCTCACGCAGCGGCGCATTCTCTCGTGCGTCCGTCCCGTCCACGATTGGTTCGCAGCTGAAGGACACGTACTTCCATGTCTCGATCTTGCCCCAACACAGACCCTTCTTACGATTCGCGGTCGGGGGTCGGGCATACCAGTACAAGGTCCTCCCCTTCGGGCTGTCCCTGTCGCCCCGCGTCTTCACCAAAGTCGTGGAGGCTGCCCTTGCCCCGTTACGGGAGGCGGGCATTCGTCTCCTCAACTATCTCGATGACTGGCTCATCATGGCCCACTCTCGAGACCTGTTGTGCAAACACAGGGACCAGGTGCTCAGGCACCTAAGCCGACTGGGGCTTCAAGTCAACTGGGAAAAGAGCAAGCTCTCCCCAACACAGAGCATCTCTTTTCTCGGTCTGGAGTTGGACTCAGTCACTATGATAGTGCGCCTCTCCAACGAGCACGTACAGTCACTGCTGCGTTGCCTGAACAAGTTCGGCACCAAAACTGTGGTCCCACTGAAACTTTTTCAGAGGCTCCTGGGGCTTATGGCATCCACGGCGGCAGTCACTCCGCTTGGCCTGATGCATATGAGACCACTGCAGCACTGGCCCCACGACCGGGTCCCGCAGAGGGCATGGGGCCGTGGCACATTTCGGGTGACTATCACTCTGTCGAGCCGCCGAACTTTCAGCCCTTGGTCAGCCCTTGCTTTCCTACGGGCCGGGGTGCCCCTAGGACAAGTGTCCAGGCACGTCGTTGTCACGACGGACGCCTCCTTGGCGGGCTGGGGCACCATATGTCACGGGCAGGATCTCGGCTCCTGTGGCATATCAATTGCCTAGAGTTGTTGGCTGTGCTCTTGGCTCTGCACCGGTTTCTACCGTTGCTGCAGGGCAAGCACATGCTAGTCCGGACGGACAACACAGCGACGGTGGCGTATATCATCCACCAAGGCGGGATATGCTCACGTCGCATGTCTCAACTCGCCTGCCGCCTCCTCCTATGGAGTCAGCAGCGATACGGGTCGCTCCGTGCCACTCATATTCCCGGCAAGCTCAACTGTGCAGCCGATGCGCTCTCACGGCAGCTGTCGGGCCCAGGAGAATGGCGACTCCATCCCCAGGTGGTCCAGCTGATTTGAAGTCGATTCGGGGAAGCACAGGTGGACCTGTTTGCGTCCCACAAGTCCTCCTACTGCCCGCTGTTTTATTCCCGATCCAAGGCTCCTCTCGGAATAGACACGCTGGCACACAGCTGGCCCCGGGGCCTACGCAAGTATGTGTTTCCCCCAGTGAGCCTCCTTGCACAGACCCTGCGCAAGGTCAGGGAGGACAAGGAGCAGGTCTTGCTGGTTGCGCCATTCTGGCACACCCGGACCTGGTTCCCGGACCTGGCGCTCCTTGCGACAGCCCCTCCCTGGAAGATTCCCCTGAGGAAGGACCTTTTTTCTTAGGAATGGGGCACCAGTCAGTTGAGCCTAAGAGTCTGTCTCTCAAGGCAGCGCTCCTGACCGCGCTCGCCTCTATCAGGAGGGTAGGGGACCTGCAGGCATTGTCAGTCAGTGAGTCATGCCTAGAGTTCGGGCCTGCCTACTGTCAACGTGATCTTGAGACCCAGACCTGGCTATGTGCCCAAGGTTCCCACCTTGCCCTTCAGGGATCAGGTGGTGAACCTGCAAGCGCTGCCCTCGGAGGAGGCAGATCCAGCCCTTGAGTTGCTGTGTCCCGTCCGCGCCTTGCGCATTTACGTGGACCGCACCCGGAGCTTTAGGAGCCCCGATCAGCTCTTTGTCTGTTTCGGAGGGAGGCAGAAAGGGAAGGCCCTCTCCAAACAGAGGTTGGCCCACTGGATAGTGGATGCCATCACCCTGGCTTATCAGGCCCAGGGCATGCCATGTCCCCCCGGAGTGAGGGCTCACTCAACTAGGAGTGTTGCCTCCTCCTGGGCGCTGGCACGCAGCGCCTCTTTAACAGACATCTGCAGAGCTACGGGCTGGGCGACACCCAACACCTTTGCGAGGTTCTATAACCTCAGGGTAGAGCCAGTTTCC
>JAZGTJ010018534.1:0-11399 GCA_036877575.1 Botia almorhae | reverse complement strand
CACCTTGTTTCTGGAGGAACGTTGTCTCGTTTCACTGTGTACTTGTATATGGTTGAAATGACAATAAACTCCACTTGTAACTTGTAACTTGTAACTTGTAAGAGAGAAGACAGAGCATATCTTACATTCCCTTTTTATCCTTCCTTAACCATGTGACTGAAACCACCCTAGGATAATCAAACTGACCAATCAGAAGACCATGTTTAACCCCCACTGTACTGGACAAATGGCAGACCCCCTACATACAACACAAACACCTCAGCCAATAGCCTTTGTTCTCTATCAGCTTATCTCTGGGTTTTTAGGAATGCAAAGGGTCCCTCTTAAGCAAGGAGATGGGGTTGTGACACAGCAACAAATGCCATTTAATATTCAACCCTACAGAACCATCAGTTTTCCATCAATAATTAACTATAAATCATCACAATAAACTCATTTTACAGTTACAAATCGCAGCTTTAACGTGCCAGAGGAGAACTGGCCCTCCTGTTGGCTTGCAATGACCGACAATTCTGAGGTGTGTGAGTTGTTGAGCATGTTAAGGGACGCAAAGGCCCTGAAAACCTAAAAAAACCTCCTATGGAATACAACAGGGCCCCTTGCACTTTTGGTGCTTGGGCCCTAAAAATCCTAATACTCTGAATTTCACCACACTGTCTGTGCACATACACACATTATTAACGCAATACTAACAAAAATTTTGATGTTTCCCGTCAGTAAGAAATCGTCAAGCGCATAGGCGGAGTTTCACATTTTTGCCTGGGGGTCACCTACCGGTAGACCACAAACTCTGATTTTTTTAATTAAAATTAATGTAGCCACAATTTACTCATTTAAATAATACGATAATACAAATAATATGAGACAATGTGAAAAATATTTTTTATTCATATCTTTGACTTTATTCATATCTTTTTATTCAAAACCGATTGGTCTGGGGGGTCAGTGCCCCCCCTAAACTCCGCATACGGCCACGCGTAACCGGACTGAACCATCGTTACAGAGGGGTGTTGCAAGAGCGAAAAGTCGGATGAAATCATATAAAAAATATACAATTCGTGATTATTTCATCAGACGATGGTAGTTATTCTTGCTTATCGTTTAATTTGTATGTTACTTTTATCACTGAATCAGTGATATTAAACCCTGTGTGGTAATAGTTTTTATGGTACAGTTTGCTCCTCACCTGTTTTTTTACATTAAAATGTATATAAAGCACACATTTGATTATTAAGGTAAACTGCACTGTTACTAATAGTCAATCATTATGTAATCTTACGTAGGAGCTGATTTCTATAGTTAAATGTGATTTTAATAGAAAACACAGTCATTCTTTTCCAGTACAAGGACTGATACTCAATTCCATAGTAATGATCAGATCATTATATTTCGTTCACAAAGTTTTACAGTAATTACGTTGGATTACTGTCAGATGGATTACAGAGAATTAGTTTAATTGCATATAATGAATGCATTACTGTGTAAATACGATCTACATGTTCAAATTTACAATGACTACATTCTTCTTGAAAATTAAAATATTAAATTTACAAGCACTGGTGACTTACATGTCGTGTGCAAACAGGTCATTTATTATTTGGTTTGGTTTCTAAAAGTGTCCAGAAACTCTGATAGACTGATAAAAACTCTGATAAACGCGGTGCCTTTAAGACCTCACGGTCTGACGTCACTTCCGCAGTGCTGTTTGAGCGCGTCACGACAGAGAGCGGGATGATAAATTTAGTTTGTTCTGTTTCGTAAATAATTCAAACTATATTTTTTGTCGAGGGGTTAAAATCGTTATAGAGTTCATTGTGACAGCGGGACGACAAACACAGATCAAACATCAGTGATATAATCTGGTATGTGTGATTTCCATTAACTCCTCGTGTAGAAGAGTGATTGATACTTTAACATTAAACACACTCACAACACTATCACTGCACGCAGAAACACCCTCAAACACATACAGATTTCAAGTTAAAGATTGTCGTACTGGACTGGGGTAAGTAAAAAACAGCTAACCTGAAACGTTCTCTTAAAGTTATTTAAAACGTTGAAGTAAGGTTAATAAAACGTTTTTAACGTTATATAGCATATATCAAAGTTCTATATTATTAATGTTATTAGTGGAACGTTTAAAAACGTTACAGTTGAAAAATGTTTGAATAACGTTCTTATAGCCAAGCAATAACGTTAGTACAACGTCTAACCGGACGTTTTGAAAGTTCCTAATTAATTCACAATAATATTTTTAACGTTTTCGTTAGTGGACTGGGAAAATATGCGACACTTCTAGTGCACACCTTTGGTCGTACTCGCACTAGGCACTCTGAACGGCGACCCTAGAGCGTTTGTCCCCCAAAGTCTGTTTCGTTTGACCAGTTATAATAACACTGTTCCAATCGGCTCGGGCGCGGTTCCCATATAGTGTAATAGCCAACCGTGCCAGTGCAGCTATTTGTGAGCGCTTGTTTAAATGTAAGTATTATTAAAATACCCCAGTTGAAGTTTGGCGATGTTAGGGTTAACTCACTAAACTAGGAGATGTAATGGACTTTATGAGGAACACCCATAACTCCCTCCTCTTACAATTCTTAATATCACTGGCAGAACAGTTTTTCTTTTTTATAGGCCATCTTCACCTTGAACAGTTAGCACAATTCCATGCGAATTTAAATACATGATGACATTTAAACTATATCATTTTTATGTCATGGACCCTTTAATATCTCTTTATAGTCAGTCTAATACCCCAATGCTTCCACCTTATGTCTGACCTTATATTTAACTGTGTGTCTTATTTGTTGTACTGTCATGTTAATTATCTGTCTGGGTATGGTCACACTAGTGTCTGTGCAGCAGGGAAGGAATTAAATGCAACGTTTGTTCACACAACAACAGAATACATTTTGTCAGTTCTATGTTTTAGTCCTCAATATAGGGGGTTAGGTCGAAACTCCAACTGCATTTTCGCTCATGCACGATCAGTCTTTTGACACCAAACAGAGGCCCTGCAATGCGGTATTACACCCATTTCAGATCAAATCTGGAGATCATTCTCTCCTGCGCTTATTGACTGCATCATTCAGATAAACACACAAAGTGCAATGGACTTTCTATCTTATCTATGATTTGAAAGAAGAAAAACAATAGCTTTTGTTTACATTTTCACAGTTTTCGCTTTAAATCTGCAAATTTACAATCAACATTCTGGCACAAACCTCATGTGTGGGCGAAGCGTAACTGTGCTTTACTCTTATTGCCTAGTGCGATTTTAATGGACAGCGCTCTGATCTGGAACTAGACTTCAGTGGAGCAAAGTATTGAGAGTGATCTGGATGCGGTTATTATAGTTGTATTGTTTGTTCTGTGTAGTGACTGTAAAGTACTTATTAATGAGTTTGAGTTTAGTTTCAGTTAATAATTAATATTTAAGGTTTGGGTAGTCTCATAAAACTATTGCTTTGAGATGTGCTCTCAGGAGCATAGTGCAACATCTTCAGAACATCTGTCATTCTCCTCAGCTGTATTCCTGTCACTCTCAGGTAAGTAAATGTAAAAATACAGCCCATCAAGTTTTGTAATGTGGCGCTCACAGACAAATTTTAAGTAAATGGGGATGTCAGTCCGAAACACTAACAGTCTAAACATTGCCGAATGAACATCAATGGTAAATGAAATGAACCCAATGGTTTGAGGTTCAGGGATGAGATAGAATGTACAACAATGTTAGCAATGTAACATAACATTATTGAGAAATACTAAACCATAATAATGAGTTTAAATTATACATTTAATGCAATCATAAAACAATCTGCGTGACACTGGTAAAATGACTATAAACATGAGAACACAAATAAAATACAAAGTCTTAATAAATAAAATAAAATACATAATATAAAAATTAATAACTAAAAGATAAAGCATCAAACTATTAATATAGACAATTACTTACATATCACTATTTTTTTCATTCTCAGCCTTCTTATAGGGAAAGAAACACTGGACATTTTGAAATGCTTAACGTGCTATTTTGCGTTCATATTCTGGGTTCTTCTGCATTTGTGTACATACAATGGAAGAATGTTAAGCTACTACTCACGTTTCAAATAATATGTTTGAGGTCGAAGATTTTTAAGGTGAACATTTGCCTGCAGAATTTGCACTCCACTTTTTTGGGTTATCTATTATCATCTATTTCGTTATCTCCCAAAATGTGACATCCCAGTCTTGAATTTCTGCGATTACTAGACTAATTAAAATTTATTTGACCAAGTCTTTTCTCTTCAACTAACGATTAGTCGACTGTTAGGGGGCAGCCCTACTTACATCATGCTGCTTTACCGCAGCAGCTCACTCTGTGAACTCTGCTATTTTCCATATGCGTTTTGTCCATAGAAATTACATTCATTACGGTAAAACTGACGTGACTGACTGACAGTTTCCTTACTAAATGTGCAAATGCGACTAATTTCTTATAGATTTTTCTCTGTGATAATTGATGGTTGTTGCAGCCCTGGAAGAAACTGCCCAAACATGTTCTGATCATTCACTCTTCTGTCTGTAAAGCTCTGACTGTGTGCTTCAGTGTGCAGGTCTATGATGTAGGGTTGTAATGGTATACTGGTCTTGCGCGGTTTGTACATGCACAGTTATATGCAACTTCTTTCCACTTGGCTGCTGACATGCTAAACGTGTGTACAGCGTACATGCATACAGCGAAGAAAACAATAGAGACAGAAGCTGACAGTTTTTCAGTGATGTCACAAAGACACCTCATTCATAGGTAATTTATAGTCATCTAATAAAAAATACTATGAAAACGTAATATATTAGAGTGTATTAAAGTGTAATGAGATTAGTGGTTGTACGTTTTGTGTTTGACCCTTTAATGTTATACACATTATATTTTAATGTTATAATGTTATACAGTGAATCCGGACCTTGGCTTCATTACATCCAGAGTCATATAATGAACCAAAAACTGACCACTTGAGCAGAGCGTCTACACAGCAGAAGTGTACACGTCACACATGCTTGGGAACATTTATGTTGTTAACCCTTCTGCATTATACAGGGTGGGTTAAAAGTAACTAGGCATTAAAAATTTGTAATAAAGACCATATTTCTAATACAAATTCTTTGAAACTGCTGATGCCTGTACTTCACGAACAGCAGAGACACACAAAGCCTTTGGCAAGCCATCCAGTCCATCACTGACTACAAGCCCCCGCCACAGGCCTGTGATGACGACACATCCCTCCCAGATGCACTCAACCATTTCTATTCATGGTTTGAAATGCAGAACGACACACCTGCACAAAGACTGCCCATACCCCACGACGACCAGGTGCTCTGTCTGTCTCCAGCCGACGTAAGGAAGACCCTATCTAGGATTAACCCACGCAAGGCTGCGGGTCCTGACAACATACCTGGCCGTGTACTGAGAGACTGTGCTGCACAGCTGATGGATGTCCTAACAGACATCTTCAACATCTCACTGTCCCAGGCAGTTGTCCCCATGTGTCTCAAATCCACAACAATCATACAAAGAAATCATCTGGTCCTGTCTAAATGACCACCATCCCATAGCACTGACTTCAATCATGATGAAGTGCTTTGAGAGGTTAGTCATGCACAACATTAAAACCAGCCTCCCCAACACACTCGACCCGCTCCAGTTTGCATACCGTCCAAATCGCTCTACGGATGATGCAATTTCCTCCACCTGGCTCTTACCCACCTAGAAAACCAAGACTCCTATGTTAGAATGCTGTTCATCGACTTCAGCTCAGCATTTAACACAATAATCCCACAACAGCTCACAAACAAACTAAACCTGCTGGGCCTGAACACCTCCCTCTGTAATTGGATCCTGGACTTCTTAACTGGAAGACCTCAGTCAGTCCATGTCGGCCGCAACACATCGATCACTACCATACTGAGCACAGGTGCCCCACAAGGCTGTGTGCTCAGCCCACTGCTCTTCACGCTGCTGACTCACGACTGCACTGCCAAGTTTAGCTCCAACCACATCATCAAGTTCATCAGCAAAAACGTTCTACAGAGAGGAAGTGGCACAGCTGGCTGAATGGTGTGGCACTAACAACCAGTCCCTTAATGTGAGCAAGACAAAGGAGGTTATGATGGACTTCAAAAGAAACTCTGCTTACCACCCCCTACTGACCATCGACAACTCGACTGTGGAGAGAGTCAGCAGCACCAAATTCCTGGGGGTGCACACCACAGAGGATCTCACCTGAACCACCAACACCATGTCACTCTCCAAGAAGGCACAACAGCGTCTATACTTTCTCCGCTGGCTGAAAAGGGCAAGTCTTCCTCCACCCATCCTGACCACATTCTACAGGGGAACCATTAATTGTGTGCTGACCAGCTGTCATGTGTATAGCCAACTGTTTACATGTATAGTTAGATTACCACTTGTTATGTATAGGTTTGTACAGGTTGTAAAAAGAAATCATTGCTCTTACGTTTATTGTATTGCTCTTAAGTTTATTGTTTATAGTTTATTGTTTAGGCTTATATTTATGTAGCACCGTGGTCCTGTGAGACACAACATTTCGTTCCACTGTATGTCCACACATGTAGCAGAATGACAATAAAGCTCTACTACTACTACTACTATGGTTTTCATCATGACTCTAGTGATACTGCAAGTTCTGTAGCAAATTTTTAATGCCTGGTTACTTTTCACCCACCCTGTATGTCTTGAGTGCCAAACACTCTTCATTTTAACCCCTTCCGCTCCACGGGCAGTGCTTTTCTCCTGGCAAAGACATGCCGCATAAAGATCATCCGCATGAACAGCTGAAAAGATTGCACTATTTTAACAGCAATGGTGTAGACACAGTGAGCAGGTGAATAAATGGACACTTGTTGTGACACTGCAGTAAACGAAAAAGCATTTTTCTGTCAGTCAGTTTACTGTTTGCTATATGTGACTAATTATTCAACTACTGTACACCATAATGGTTTGCGACAGGTTATGAGCTATAACATTTTTAACGTTATTAAGCATGTTAAAAGCATTTCTTAATGAACAATGTTTAACTGGAAAAATTACAGATCAAATCAAAACTAGTGTCAGTTGCGTGAAAAGGCAACTTTAGTAACTTTTTCTGATTATAATAAGAATAGTTTAATTGTTACATTATGTATATATATGTTTGTATATTGTCAGTCACTTTTTTATTTTTTTTTAAATATTAAAATGGCCCACTCAGACTTAAGAGGGCAGAATCAGACGTAATCTTTTCTCAGACACTTCTATCTATACTTTGGGTAGTTGAATGTAAAACAAATTGTCTGATAAATTATAGGATCATATATTTTAACATATCCAACTGTTACATCTCCCAACATTTACTTATTGAAATATTTATTTTAGTGCTGATGTTTGTGGTGTGTTTGGTGTGTGTGTTTCACTATACAGGTCTGTGATTGGTTTGTGGTGTGTTTTTATTCTGTTTCCCTGTGTAGATCTATGACGGGTCAGTTTGTGGTGTTTTTATTTTATTTTTATTTGCAGGTTTTGAACAGCCAAGACACTGGTGTCAGTAGACTCCAGCTCTGCTGTTGTAAATCAGGTGAGAGCTGCTTGCGCTTTTTATCTGAAGTTAATACTGTTAGTGTTACCCTAACTACAAGTTTGTATTAGGATGTGTTTCTCTGACAAAAATACTAAATAATAATGGTAATACTTAAAACATACGGTTTAAAAATTATCTAAACTTGACAAATGTTTACTAAGTTTACTAAATTAGGAAGGCTGCACATAGAAGGCTGCACATAGAAGGCTGCACATAGAAGGCTGCACATAGAAGGCTGCACATAGAAGGCTGCACATAGAAGGCTGCACATAGAAGGCTGCACATAGAAGGCTGCACATAGAAGGCTGCACATAGAAGGCTGCACATAGAAGGCTGCACAACACTAAATGCATTCTTCATTTTACATCTTTAACCACATAAGAAAACCTCAGTAAACATTTTCAACATTCCTGAGTTGTTCTAAAAAAAGTATCTCCTCACTCCAGTCAGTACAATTGTCATGACTTATATACTACATAATGTGAAACAATATTAATAATTATTAATAATTTTGATTTGGTTTAAGTCTTAATACATTTAGTAATACTATTACCACTAATACTAAATGCGCAAAGCACATTTATGTCTTTCATTCTGCGTGTAACTGAGCTCTAATTATCAGTGTGAATCAGTGTTGTTATACAGTCTTTAGATATGCTCTCTTTTTCAAATTAGTAAGTGTATTGCCCGATGCAGATGTTGTAAAAATAGCAAATATTGGCCAGTTTTATTGGCTTTGTCACAAATAATCTGGAAGGCATTTAAAATCGTTTTTATATAATTGGGTATGTGTGTTCTCTGCATATTTGATCCCAGTTCTTCTCTTGGTTTGGGCTGTTGCATGGACTTGTTCATGATGAACTGTGAGCTGTTGGCCACGTGCAGTGCTCTGGGTTATCTGGAGGGAGACATTTACCACAAAGAGCCGGACTGCCTTGGTAATACTCACCTTCACATGCTTGCAGGCCAAGTCACATTTACTGGTTTTACACATTTGACACTATAAATGTCTTTAAATAGACTGTTTAATGCTGCTCGCTCAGCGTTTGATGCAAAGCAAGCAATAATTTTACGAAAATTACAAATAAAAAAATGAGGTGAATGATGTGAAGTTGCACAATGATGTGATGATGCACAATGTACACACTTTACACACACGTCACTTTATTACCTGCTGAACAAAATATGCTCTTCATTTAGCAGACATTTATCCAAAGACAGTTCCTGTAGTTTCCTTCACTGTGTTTTTTCTGTTATGACTGAGTTTAGAAAGCGTGAAGGATCTTATCCGCTACCTGCGGCACGAGGACGAGACAAGAGACATCAGACAGCAGCTGGGTGCGGGTCAGATCCTTCAAAATGACCTCTTACCCATCATCACCCAGCACACGGAGGACAAGCCGCTCTTTGATGCCTGTATCAGGTGTCTGAGCACAGTGTTTTCAATAACTGAATAAATTCAATAGATCAATCAAGTCAGACAGGAGATGTAACTGTAATGTAAACTGGTTATCAGGCTGATGGTGAACTTGACCCAGCCAGCGCTGCTCTGTTTTGGAAAAGTTCCAGATGATCCCGCTTTCCGACATCACTTCTCACAAGTGACAACACATCTTCAGGCCTATAAAGAGGTACAACACACAAGAAGCCTGATTATATGACTAAACTAATTATGAAAATATAATTACTCTAAAACTTTGACCATATACATCTACAGTTTCTGAAATTTTAAGGTTACTGCTTAGTCCTATTTGAAGGTATACTAGCGAGAGTAAAAGTACAGTTTAAGCATATTTCATAAGTTAAATATATTCTAAAACACAGTATAAATAAAAAACTTGAAAGAACACTGCCCTATACTGCCATTTGTATTATGTTTAATACATGCGATGGCGGTGGATTATATGTGCATTGCATGCTGTAGTGGGCTTTTGAATGCTAAAAACATATATATAAATATAAAAATGACTACCTTCATGTAGTGACTGCCAAGTTGTTGGAAGAGAAAGCTTTTCCAATTTTGAAAGTTATTGTAAGAATACATTTACATTTAGTCATTTAGCTGACTCTTTTATCCAAAGCGACTTACAAATGAGGACAAGGAAGCAACTTCAATCACAATAGGAGGCAACAATGAATAAGTGCTATAGACAGGTCTCAGGTATTTCAACACAGTACGAGAGAGATTTTTTTTTTTTTAAAGAAGTAGAAGTGATAATGGCTAATGACTCAGCCATTCTGATGGAGATATGGAGTTCATTCCACCAACCGGGCAGAGTGAAAGAGAGTCCGGGAAAGTGATTTCTTCCCTCGTTGGGATGGAACCACAAGGCGACGTTCGTTAGCTGAACGCAAATTTCTGGTGGGCACATAAGTGCAAAGAAGTGAGAGCAGGTAGGGAGGTGCGGATCCAGTAGTCACCTTGAAGGCAAACATCAGAGCCTTGAATCTGATGCGAGCAGCTATTGGTAGCCAGTGCTACCTGGATGAACAGTGGCGTGACGTGTGCTCTTTTAGGCTTGTTAAAGACCACTCTAGCTGCTGCATTCTGAATCAACTGCAGGGGCTTGATAGAACAAGCCGGAAGCCCTGCGAGGAGAGCATTGCAGTAGTCCAGTCTGGAGAGGAAGAGCCTGAACGAGAAGTTGTGCTGCATGATTCGATAGGAAGGGTCTGACCTTCCTGATATTGTAGAGGGTGAATCTGCAGGAACGACCGGTTTTGGAGATGTGGTCAGAGAAGCTCAGTTGATCGTCGATCGTCACTCCAAGGCTTTTGACCGTCTGTCTGAAGTGAGAAGTTGTAAAGAAGAGATGGGTTGAGTGGAACCATAAGCATTTCCGTTTTGCCAATGTTGAGTTGAAGGTGATGGTCCTTCATCCAACACGATATGTCCGCCAGGCAGGCTGAGATGCGAGTCGGTACCGTGGGATCATTAGGGCGGAAAGAGAGGTAGAGCTGGGTGCCATCAGCATAGCAGTGATAGGAAAAGCCATGTACTTTTTCTAAAATTTTGGTCATGAATGGAAGCAGGGATACTGGTCTGTAGCTTTCAAGAAGTGTTGGGTCTAGGTTAGGTCTCTTTAGCAGTGGGGTTACCCTAGCCTGCTTAAATGAAGTGGGGAAGATGCCAGTGACGAGAGATGTATTAATTATATGAGTAAGAGCTGGTGTGACTGCGGGGGAAATGGCTTGTAAAAGAGGAGATGGAATAGGATGGAGTGGGCAGGTGGTAGAATGGCTGGATGACACGAGTTTGGAGACCTCAGAGTCAGAGAGGAAGTATGATGGAAGAATGTCTTTTTAGCAGTAGTGACAGCAGCAGAGAAGGAAGCCAGAAAAGATTGATAAGACATAAGGTGTGCAGTGTCATTTGTCTTGCGCCACAACCTCTCTGCACCCCTGAGCTTAGAGCGATGCTCTCGGAGAACATCAGACAGCCAGGGAGCAGAGGAGGTGGCGCGGGCTGGCCTAGACGATAGTGGACATACTCTGTCTAGACAAGATGTTAGAGTAGAGCAGAGTGTGTTAGTTGCGTTGTCAGTATCAAGTGAGATGAGTTTGTTAGGAGGAGGGAGTACGGATGAAACCATAGTGGAAAGTCTAGTGGGTGAGAGCGAGCATAGGTTTTTGCGGAAGGAGACCTGAGGTGGGGTGTGGGTGGGTTCAGGAGTGATTTCGATTTTGAGAGTGAGGAGGAAATGATCCGATGTGTGCAGTGGAGTGACCAGTGTGTCAGTCGTGGAGCAGTGTCTAGTGTAAATGAGATCGAGCTGGTTACCG
>JAZGTJ010018533.1:0-11400 GCA_036877575.1 Botia almorhae | reverse complement strand
GAGAGAGAGAGAGAACAGTTTTGTGGGCGTGAACCCCTTGAATCGTGAATCCGCTATACGTTAACAGAAAGTACCAAAAAGTACCACGGCGTTACCATGTTTTTGTCCCCATTCCTTTTTCTTTTCTCATTTAAGCATATCTAGCTAAATTATCTTTGAGCTCGATCCCGATATTAATAAACATCAACACCCCCTTTTGCCATTCAAACCAGTATTGGACGTCACGTGGCATTCTTGGTCACGTGGCCACATATTGAGTCTTCGCTGGCCCTTGTAAATATTCATTGCTTGTTAAATATGAATAGCGTATTTTTGAAATGCATCAGATGAGAAATGCCCACATCGAACTGACAGTTTTATGGCCCTGCATATGTGATCATTCTATCTCTCTCTCTCTCTCTCTCTCTCTCTCTCTCTCTCTCTCTAATCCTGTCTGATGTGATTAAGTCAAGAGAAACTGGCATCCTCTTTTCTGACATTCCACTAGAGTTTTATAAAACTGGAGCACTGTATGATAAAACAATACTGTGTTTTTATAGCATACATCAGCATGGCCCCTTGTCTAGTTATATGATGTCACATCAATGATGTACAGTATTTACTTGTACATGTATGCTCTGATCTAAGACACATGTTCTATGACAAAAACACAGTACAGCAATGCAATTACATATGCTTCTGTTCTTTCATACTGTATGATGATCATCTTTATTCAGCTGTCTACACAACAGCTATTTTGGTCTGCATTTGATTTGGTTGAAAGCCCAGACATCGGTTCACACAGGGAACAAAAATAGATTTGTTTTAGAAGGCAAACAGTGGGAGGAGTCTACTGTAGCTATACTCTCTAGACAACATCTGTTCTTGTTATAGAATGATGTGGACTTTGGATAGTGTGACTAAATAAAAGGTTTAGCATCTATTGTTAAAGACAACATTAAATGAATATTGACTATGATATTGCTATACTTTTTTCACATGTTCCTGGTCTTATCGTGAATGATTCATTGGCACATGTTGTTCCTAAGAAAAGATATTTCATACACATTTATTGAAATGTAATAATCTTTTCCCTGTCTAAAATGATTTTCAATTCACTATGAATGTATTTCGGAAAGTTGTCATATAGAAAACACTTTCTATTTTTCAAGTCTGGTCTTACAAAAACTAAATTCCAAATGATGGCAAGTGTATGAAACTTTGTTTATTAATAACTTATTTATGTACAGCACAGTAAAGAACTATGATACAGGCAGAATCAAAAAACTAAATTCCAAATGATGGCAAGTGTATGAAACTTTGTTTATTAATAACTTATTTATGTACAGCACAGTAAAGAATTATGACACAGGCAGAGTCAAAAAACTAAATTCCAAATGATGGCAAGTGTATGAAACTTTGTTTATTAATAACTTATTTACAGCACAGTAAAGAATTATGAAACGGGCAGAGTCAAACACGGGCAGATGAGGGTGGGTTCACAGAGTCTCTTGAGTGTTAGGATACTGGCCCAATTTCCAATGAGCAAATCAGCAGTGGTATTCAAACCTGAGACCCATGGGGAGGCACAGAAGTGGCAAACGGTTACTATAGAGGCTTAGGCCAAGCCCTGTCTAGCAGTTGTAAGATGGATGCTTTTGATTGGCTGAGTGGGAGGAGCAAACCTCAGTCTTGCTTGCCCCGGGGACCTCCATGCTTGCGTCGACAAGTGCCCAGGAGAGTTTCCAGAGCTAGCTTTACAAAGGCCTTAAAATTATTGCTTCTCTCCCTTCGGCTGTCCTGTGAGGGGCGACAAAAAATCAAATTACCCCCCGGTGTCAGATAGAAGTGAGAGAGCAATTTTCTCTCTCAATGACGGCAAGACTCTCCATCTCTCCCACATGCTAAATAATGACAATCTATAAAAATATTACGTGGTAATAGAAGTTTATGAAAATTTTATACATTTCATTTAGCATTGTTTTTCCCCTGTGGGCACTACCCAGCTAACAGGGAACATTCTCAGAACAATGGCAGAATGTTCTCTCAAAAGTTATCAAATATGTTCTTGCAGTAACAATAATTTTTTTTGAATAATGGTCTTATAATCAGGCAATAACCGTAATACAACATCTAAAATGGATGTTCCTAGCAATGTTCAACATAATACTTCAATTTAAATGCTTCTGTTACATAGTGGAACATTCTTACAACCTAAAATAGTCAGCTGGGGAGTTGTGAACTTCCCAGATTTAGTGTCTGGAACACAATGAATGTTTATTTGTCAGTTAAACATTTTCCATAACTTTCATAAGACACACGAGCGTTTTACATTTCACTCTTACTTTTGTCCATACATTCACTTCCTTGCTTTTTGGTGTCATCTCCTTTCTGATCACCTTTCTTCGGGTGCTCCTTAGGACTCTGAGGTTGCTGTTGGGAGAAAACATTCACACTAAAGGTTTTTAGTGATGCTTATATAAGCTGCTGTCTCACACATTTTAAAGACTGGATTGATTGGGATCACCCAGCTAACAGGGAATGTTCTCAGAACGTTGTCTAATATTCTCTAAATGTTATCATAACGTTATCAAAAACAGTCTTGCAGTAACGTTAGTAGACCTTTTTAACGTTATGTGATATATATTAAAAACATTGTTCATTATAATATAATAATATACTATAATAAGTTGTTAGTGGAATGTTTTTAAAATATTACAGAATTAAAAAACTTTTGAATAACATTCTAGCCAGACAACAACATCAATAGAACATCTAAAACCGGAATGTTTTGAATATTTCTAGAACTTTCAAAATAACAATTTTAATGTTTTTGTTACTTAATGCAAACATTTGGGAAACATTCTTACAGTCCATACTTGTTAGCTAAGCAGATCTTCTTGACAATGTTCTAAAATAGATGTTTATGTGGCTTTTTACCTTGGTGGTGGATTTCTTGTCCGTCTTGTTACCTATCAAATGATATAACAGGACATTTTATATTCCTGGTTTAATTCAATGCTGTTTGATTATATAAATGGAATTGTCAAAACTGTCAATTACAATGACAGCTTTGTATAATTATTCACATTCCTAATTAAAGATGAAAATGATTTGTTCATACAGTAAAAACATTTTGTTCAACATTTACCTTTTGTTCCAGGCATTTTGGCTGTTCTCCAAAGTCCTTCTTTTCTTTTAGAATAAGCAGTGCTGGCCCGTGGGACGGGCCCTTATTTATGGCTCCGGCCACTGAATGGCTACATGTATGGGCCCCTTCGGGAAAGAGCGACAGGAAAAAGCAAAGAGCCCCGTCAGCTGAGCCTCTGCACCAGGCCTCTGCTGAGCTCAGGTCAAATCCTGTTGCATATGTGTCTTTTGTACAGTAAATCCTGTTGTTTTGCTGAACAAGATAGATGGTTTGCTCCCATGCCATAATTTTCTCAACAGAGTTCAAATGTTTAGACACTTTTTTATATATATTTGAAATTTAGTTTAAAACCATTGGTCAACAGATACCAATGACCAAGGTAACAACAATAAACACATTTTTTATCTTTAATGAAACAGAGAATTTAATTAATACGGATGTACAGGATGTAGTCAAAGGGTTTCACATATCTCAACATGGCACCTATTAAAATGAAATAACAATTTAATGATTAATCATTTTATTTCATTCGACTTTTCTGTAGATATTCTGCAAATATTGTGTAGTCAATACCCTGCAGTCATAAATATAAAATGTGTTAATTCGTTATTTATTTTTGAAAATGAATAAAAATGGCTATGGATACGTGGAGTCTGGACTTGATTTTGGGACATCCGTCATGCTGTTAAACAGGAAGACCACAGACTGAACTGTCGACTGAACCTACATGCCAATAAAACATACGTCTGTAGAAACACGCAATGTAGTGTAACATGCAATAATAAGCATACAGGTTGCCAGGAGACGGCGTTAAACGCGCATCATAAGTAACATACCAATCACACGATAGCTCTCATTACACGTGCTGCGGTGACGTCGATGACGTACAGATCAGCTGCTCGCGGGGCGCGTCGGTCACGTGACCACACCGTCCTGTCAGACAGAATGAACTGGTGAACGTCGGACGGTGAGTGTCTTTTAAATATAATAATATACGTTTATACTAATATTTACCAAGTCGGTTGTATTAGGAAATAAATATAAACACGATTTTGTAGCCTTTGTGATTGACACGATTTCTTGGGTTTGTGGTTTAGTGGCGAATGGTGGTGTTGTTAGCTTTGCTGGCTGTGGCTAATTTGTCAGACTATTGAGTTAAAAATAAGCTGTTGGTTTGTATACTCTGAACTAATATGCATCACGTTATAAAGATATATTTAACATGAATACAGTGTCTGCATTAAATATCCGAATCAGTTACATTTCTATAGGGCTGTTTTGTTTGTGTTTACAGACCGTGTGTTTCCTGCGTCTCTGTGTTTGTGGATCTCATGGCTGCTGTTTGGCAGCAGGTTTTGGCAGTAGACGCAAGGTACTGCACTGTATGCAGCTGGACATGAATTAATATGATCAAGAAAAGTGTTATGAAAAAAAACCCTGAAATAATGTTTGCAAACGCAAACGTGCTTTTCAAAGCAAATAAGAAATGTTTTAAATGATTTCGCAATAGATAAACAGTTTCTAATAAAGACAGAAAGTATTGTGACATAGTGGAACTGGGGCTGTTGTATTATATATTTTTCACTTTTCTTTCTCTGTCTCTTGTCTTGCTTCTCTCCCCTCAGGTACAATGCTTACCGCACACCTACGTTTCCCCAGTTCCGCACGCAGTACATCCGCCGGCGCAGTCAGCTGCTCCGCGAGAATGCCAAGTGTGGCTTTGAGCCGGGGCTGCGCAGGCAGTATCTGCGTCTGCGCAGTCAGTTGCTCGCCCTGCGTTACGGGCCTCTGTCAGAACAGAGCAGCTTCAGAGCCAGCAGTGTGCGCAGTTCCCGCACCACACTGGATCGCATGGAGGTTAGGTCCACTCAGAAACAGGGAAGAGGGTTCGAGAGGGCACAAATTAGGAATTCCGGGCTGAAATAGGCCCTGCAAAATAAACAAAACAGTCAGATGGCAGGCGAGAACGTTATTATACTCTTTGATATAAATAGAAATCCAGATCCAGGTCAGTGTGTTGTGTGAGAGCTGCAATGCATGTAGACTGTGTGCATGATGGGCTTTATGTCACTGTTGTAGAGCTGAAAACACAGAAGTCATCCCCTCCATTTCTGCTGGACCGCCTCTCTCCAGACTTTTGCTCTTTATTAGCTTTCTTCTCTCTTTATAAGGACTTCGAGGAGGATCCCAGGACTCAGGGGGCCAGAGGTCACCGTAGGTCAGTAAGCCGAGGTTCATACCAGCTACAAGCCCAGATGAACAGGGCAGTGTATGATGAAAGGTAAACCTCACACTGACCGCCTGTGTTCGTAACTCTACTGTTTTCTTATGGGGTCCTATTTCTTGTAAGGTCCCAGTTACACTGTGTGTACAGTTTAAAAGCACATCAACAGCGCATTGTCTGTATATTGTATAACTTGTTTGTTTTGAAGTTATGTATAACATACGTTTCTGTTCGTTCTGCTGTGCTCATATCAGCGTGTACGAAATTACATTTTTATATTTGTATAGGTGCTTAACAAATGCTAAAATGTTGCTAGGGTGAGTGATTGCTATTAAATTTACATTTATGCATTTGGCAGACGCTTTTTTGCTCCCTGAGAATCAAACCCACGACCTTTGCGTTGCTAGTGCAATGCTCTACCAACTAAGCTATAGGTACACTATTGCTAAATTGCTAGGCTGCACGGAGTGGTTGTTACTGGGGTGATGTGGGTTTGCTAGGGTGTTTTGGGTGGTTGCTAGGGCTTTCTATGTGGTTGCTAAGTTGCTCTGGGTGATTACTTACTGTCCCATGTTGAAATAGGTTCAATGTCAATGTAGGATTAGTTATGCACCATATGTCAATGTAGGATTAGTTAAATGCTTTGGGTTAGAGGCTTGTTTAGACTCAACAATAATAATGATGATGCTCTTAGCAGTCAATGCTAACAGTTTGATTCTCTTATCTATGAAATGCTTTCAGTTACTAATAAGCATCTGTTAATATCTTATGTGCCAGGCCTCCAGGTAGCCTGGTGCCCACCTCAGTGGCAGAAGCCAGCCGTGCCATGGCAGGTGACACCACCCTCAGTGAGAATTACGCCTTTGCTGGCATGCATCACATCTTTGACCAACATGTCGACTCAGCTGGTGAGGGGGTTGTTTATGATTCAGCTCATTTCCATAGAGTTACAAATGTTCACTATTGATGTAAGATGCTGTTGCTATAAGATATACTGTAAAAAAGTAGTTTAAGAAGTTTTTAAAAAAGTTTCTTTCACACAGTTTTTTTGAGCATTTCCTGGTGCAGGTCTGATGTTTTACCTTTTTATTTTTACCCTCTTTTATCTTCTCAGTTCCCCGATTGCAGTTTGCCAATGATGATAAGCACCTCCTTGCCTGCTGCTCATTGGATGGAACCTTGTCAATCATGACTCTGTCTCCTCCCCCACCATCTGTAAAGGTGACACTGAAGGGGCACGCCGGGCCAGTGACTGACTTTGCCTGGTCGCTTAGCAATGACATCATTGTGTCCACGTCAAAAGACAGCACTCTGCGGATCTGGAACACAGAAGACGGACGATGTATACGAGAGGTGGTCGATCCAGAAGGAAGTGAACTACTGTGCTGCACCTTTCAGCCCATGAATAACAACCTGACCGTGGTAAAGCCCAAACAGCAGATTATATTTTATTAAAAACACTGCAAACTTGTATTCTGTATTGTGCATTGGCTGGTAACATTACTTATCTGATAGTCAGTCAGACCTGTAGCGTGTCTATTTCCTTTGACACAAAATGCAGCTGCTTAGAAGCAACAGTGTGCATGCAAAGAAACATATTTGCGTTTATTTTATCTGTTTATTTTTATCGAGTGTGGTCCTAAATTACGTGTCTATATAATACGTTATATATGTATAAATAAAACTAGTAATTAATAATGAATAAATTAATAATTTAACTGCTAATTTAGGCATTCATCAGTCACAAACTCGTCCAAAACGTTCATGTCTATTGCATGATGATAATTTGCTGTGTGGTATTTCTGGGCAGTTGTTACAGTGTATCAGACGCGTGCTGTGTTTTGTGCTCACAGGTTGGTAACAGTAAACACCACCTGCATGTGGTCAACATCTCCACTGGAAAGAAGGTCAAAGGAGGTTCCAGTAAGCTCACTGGTCGAGTGCTCTCGCTCTCTTTTGATGCTCCAGGGAGAATCCTGTGGGCTGGTGATGACAGGGGAAGCATTTTCTCCTTCCTCTTTGACATGGCCACAGGTATGATGGAAAATCTTTGGAATTCTGTGAGTCTTAAACACGGTAAAATGTGTTATACAGAGCTGAGAGCATTATGTATAGTGATAACTGAGGAGTAGGATTCTTTGTATGACAGATAAATGGATGTTTAAAGTTACGTTTTTCTTCCATAGGGAAACTGACCAAAGCTAAGCGTCTGGTGGTTAATGAAGGCAGTTCTATCTCCAGTATCTCAGCACGATCATGGATCAGTCGAGAGGCGCGGGACCCCTCGCTGCTCATCAATGCCTGTGTAAACAAACTACTGCTGTACAGGTCAGAATGCACCTTTTACTAATCAATGTATTTACACTGTAAGACCTGTGGCCTACAGGTTAGAGAGTTGGATTTCCCAGGATTCCCAGTGCCAGCAGGAATCAACTGAGGTGACCTTGAGCAAGGGACCTCATCCCCATTTGCTCCCCAGGTGTTGCAGTGCTGTCCACTGCTCTGGGTGTGTGTTCACGTTTTGCAGTGTGTGTGTGTGTGTTCATGACTCACTACTGCAGTGTGTGTGCGCATGAACTGGACGGGTTAAATTCAGAGGATAAATTTCGAGTACTTGGCATGTCATTTTTTACTTCACTTACTAAAACTTTCTGCACATCTTTGGTCACTAATATTTCTTTTGTTCAACATATCTAACATTTAAACAGTGACTCTCCCGCAACAGTTTTCCTGCACAGGTTGTTGCTTCCCCTTGACATTGTTGATTATTATTGACAAATGTGGAACTGGTTTTGACAGGGTTGTGGATAATGAGGGCACTCTACAGCTGAAGAGGAGTTTCCCCATCCAACATGGATCCCAGATGCTACACAGCATCTTCTGTCCTCTCATGTCCTTCAGACAGGGGGCCTGTGTGGGTAAGACTAATCTAATAAAAACGTTTACAGCAACATTTTACAAACATTACAGTTTACTGGTCATATAATGAGAGAATTGAGTATTGTATTATATTCACAACCTGTTAAGTGTCAGTCAAATTTGAGGTTTCTGTGCACTACACGCACTGCTTAATGTATAGTGTTCCAAATCAGTCACTTATGAGTGTCCATTTCATTTAGAATGCTGTCGTATATAGGAGTATATAGGTATGCAGTATATAGGTAGTAAGCAGGTCATTAGGTTTTGGAACAAAGCCGAAGTAAAATCGATGTAACTCTTTCCCTTATCTAGTAACTGGCAGCGAGGATGCATGTGTCTACTTCTTCGACGTGGAGCGCAACACCAAGGCCATCGTAAACAAGCTGCAGGGCCACGGCGGGCCCGTGCTGGACGTCAGCTTTAACTGTGACGAAAGCCTGCTGGCCTCCTCTGATGCCACAGGAATGGTGATCATCTGGAGACGCGAGCAGAAGTGACCACAGAAACTCCGAGCTCTTGTTACCTTGGCAACCGCATCTTTCATGCAGGCTGACATAAAATGTGCAATGAAACTCCAGCTTCACACTGTAAATGTAAAGATGGCTGTTGTAACGATGTAATGTTTTGATAGTGTGTGAATTTATTTCTGCTGACGGTTAAGGAACCACGAGTTCCGTTGTCTTAGCTTCAGGACTGGCGTTGCTATTTTTTGTGTGGGACGTGATGCTTATTTGTGCCTGTGTGGACTTCATTAGTACTTTGCAGTTAAAATGTAAACTTTGTCAAAGGGAGAAAGGAGTTAAAATAATACTTTGTTCACATTGTCCACTGTGTGACTTTGTGAGAGTGTGTGTGAATGAGTGTGTTTGAAACCATGTAAAATGTGTCACTGAAGTTGTATTTGCTTGCACAACAACACTACTGTATTTATGCCTTGTTCAACTCAATAAATATAATCATATAATAAATAAACTACCTGAATATAGTTGTTATGCAGTTATTTGTGCATCATAGTTTTTTAAGAACAACTTGTTTAAAGGACTTTTAAAGATTGGGAATTTTGCGAAAGGTTTAGTAAACTGGGTTTAACGCATTTGCCAGTTATTTGAAAGTAAATGTTAAGACCCTGATTAGCAGGTTAATTGTGAAGACTTTTATTTTGAAAAACTGGCACACTGGAGGTCTCACAATTGCCGTGTTCACTCCGAGACATGTGGGAGGAACTACGTCCGGTTCTGCAGTGGGTAAGCTAACATGCATTATATTCAAGATTTCAGAGGTGTGGTCCATCTGATAAACTAGGTCGGTCTTTTTTTGCATGAGTACACATTAGTTTAAAGCCCCGAAAAGGTTCGGCTATTGCTTCTTTTTTCCCAATTATACTTTTGGTGTACTGTGTCTCCAATGTTTTGCAGAGCTCTTTGATAGCAGTATCTTGCTATGTCAGAAAAGACTGACGTTTGTTTAGAGTCATGCATGAATCTGTACTGTTTTAAAGCGCGAAGAGACGGTGGGTCAAAGGGGAGAAAACATGCCATTTTTACACGGCTTCAGGAGGATCGTGTATGAATACCAGCCTCTGGTGGACGCCGTGATGTCTGTGCTGGGCACAGAGAATGGGGAACATGCCCAGCGCAGGTCAGCATATCTGCCTCACTTAAAAGACAACACACATAGTAGACTAACTAAAACATATTTACACATCTGGACTTCGGCCAGAAATTACACAACGTGTCATTATGTGGGCGGTCCCTCTGTTGCTGACTGTTTGAAAACGAGTAACATAAAAAGTATACCGTATTACTTTTGCCTTGATGCATACTTAGTATACCAGCTGTTGTACGCAAACCAAGGGCACTGTACATCAGTTAAATACTATATGACTGAATGTGGGATCCATTCGACTATTGAAACGTAAACAGAATAACTTTGCTATTGGCCTTGCACAGCTGTTGTACACATATTAGAAACATATACAAATCTAGACACGTGTAAACAGATATGTACAAAACGGGATAAGTAATTGTATAATTAAATTCATTTTTATTGATAATTTTAGAGGTATAGTGTATTATAGGGTGAATAGATGATCACAGTATTTTGTTTTTATAGTAAGCGATTCTTATATATGCTGTTGAATTTTATATATGCTGTTGAATTTTATATATGTCGTTAAGTCTGTTGAATGCGTTCAACGCTGACGTCTGTCATTTGTTGATGTTTTACTTTACAGGGAAGATGAAGAAAGCGTCTGCAGAGATCTTGTGGAGCTTCTGGATAAAGAATCCCAGTCTTCAGTCTTCACGGAGGGAATCAGTTACTGTCTGTTTAAGATGGCCGAACTCGGGCTGGTTAGTGCAGCACAAGTGCTGTTGCGATATGGGGCCGACCTTAACTTTGAGGGTGCGTGGATGCTCAACATTTGTGATCTTAATTTTATTTACTATACTGGTACTATACTCAAAATACTGTATTTAAAACATCATCGGACCTTTTTCTGCTTGTTTCAGACCCTGTGTCGTACTACAACCCTTTGCACATTGCGGTGCTGAGGGGCAAAACAGACATGGTTCAGATGTTGCTGGGTCACGGGGCTGAAATTGACAAGAGGGACAGGGTGAGAACCAAGACTTAATGAGGAGCATGTAATGATGCTTTCGTGATACTTTTGTAAATGCATAATGGTGTTAATTCTGTGCGATAGATTCATGAAAGCAGCCCCCTTGATTTGGCCAGTGAGGAGGTGGACAGACTGTCATGCTTACATGTGCTTCTGGATTTAGGGGCTGATGTAAACGCAAAAGACAAGAACGGTACAACAAAATATATGATATATAATATATATGATAATATAATGTGTATTATTTAATTAAAAACAAAATACGGTGTCTGTTGCATGTGTGGAAATCTAGTTATAGAAAGACACATAAAACACACAAAACAAACACACATTGACAAACATTTAAGTGTTGGACATAAATTCAATGAATTACTCTTTATTGCAGAACTGGTACTTTTATCATAATCAATCATAAAATAGCACAACTAGATGTTTCCATTTCAGCACGTGGTATTGTATAGAAGTTTATGCTTTTTTGTAATTGTCTACAAACCAAACTAAATGTCA
>JAZGTJ010018532.1:0-11400 GCA_036877575.1 Botia almorhae | reverse complement strand
GGTGACATGCAGAATTTTGTGTGCCTAATAAATGATTAGAGATTCCATCCAGAGGTTTAAAACTGCTCAGTTAGAAGGTTTAACCTTCTAAACCTTCTAAATATGCAGCAAATGTGCCGCAAAACAACAGACAACACTCCATCACCACATAGAAGAACTATCAACCCAGTTTCACAATATTTCACAATACCCACTTACTAGTGTTTACTTAATAAACAACCGAGTACGGTGCAAATGATTTATGTTTGAGTTTTAAATGACCAGAGAGAGCTCCAAGGGCAGCGTAGTGTTACTGAAGGATAGGCTTGATGCTTCCTGTGCTAGCTGCAGTAGAGATGGTAAAATATCAGAACAGTCTCCACCATCGCAGAACTCCTGCTCCAGTCCTGCGTCTTGCTGCAGGGGCCTTTGCCTTAAAACTGCATAAACATGATGCGTTGATCAAAGAGGTATAATAAGTGGGCACATGGGTATGGTAAACATTTCCGTAAAAAGTTTGAGGTGATGTGGTTTTGTGTATTTACGTGCAGGTGAGAGAGTGTTTGTCTGTTTAAGGGGAGCGTGGGCGTACGAGTGTGTACCTGTGTCGGTGTAAGGTAGAGCGTCGCCTTCGCTTTGGGCTTTTTGTTTTCTCTCCATTTCTGTTTCACAGTCTATTACAGCAGTAATGTGGCTGCCAGGACTAAAGAGCTGCCAATGAACAGGAAACCAAACTGACACATCAGTCAAACTGAAGCAAGAATATAGATATGCTGTCAGGGCGATGTTAAATGTAAAATTAAAAGGAAAAGGAAAAAAAAACAATGTGCTTTATAGAAGTTATATGAAGCAAGAAGTCGCATTGTATGATTTTTGCACAACTGTTGGCCACAGATTAAAAAATATCTGACTGTTTTTAATCATGTTCGACAAGACTAATTTTTCATTGTTTAGATACACACAAAAATGTATGCTATTGGTTGAGAAAGAATAATTATCGGACATGTGAATGTTTTTTACCTTGGAAACATTGCACACGGCTATCTATCGGTGTCTATAATAAAATGGATTAAAGTCAGTAAAGCCAAACCTTGCTGAAATTGTCCAGGTCGGGGGACGGTGGGCAGCAGGAGCGAATTGCAGCTAAACTGGAGTCAATAAGAGCCAGTGGATCAGACGCGTCATTTCTGTGTTCAGAGGAAGTGGGGAAAGATGTACATTCATAAAATTAGTAACATTACATTACATTACATGACAATGTTGTTGCATGCAATCAGTATTTTGCCCTATGTGGATCAGCTATTCATTCTACTATAATTGGCCATGTGCTATCTTAGCGGTCTCTCTGATCTCACTGACCGTATTTCCTCAGACTCTTGAGCATCAGGCTCATCCAGGAATGACAAAGGCAGCTCCATGGGGGGCAGAGCAGAGGTGGCAGATGATAAAAATGTGGAGAGTGTGGTAGGAGGTTCTTGAACATCCAGTTCTCTACCAAAACACAAAATTCGAATGACGCTGGAGTGTAAATCTTGAGTGTCAGACTCTCACTTCTCTTTATTTGTGCAGCTTTGACCACGTAAATGCCGTCGGAAAACACCACTGATGTATGTAGCTTTACCAAAATGGTGAAGACCACGGGTGCACTGGTGATGTCATACCTGTGTGGCTCAGTTGTGACATCACCGAGCAGATGGGTGATGTCAGAGATGACCATTCCATTTGTGTGTACATCAGCAAGGGACAGCACATCCAGCTGCCATGGAAAGTTTCAATATGATATGAGATTATATCAAATTCGATGTTCTATGACTAACAAGCATCTGTTTGCTAAAGTTTCTAAATTACTGTGAGAAAACCTAATAATTCACAAACATTGTGACACACAAACACTGATTTAGTGAATCAGATAATAAATGTTTGGCAAGCACCTCTTGCAAAGAAGAAATCTCCTGGAGGGAGGAAGCGGCATTCACACTGAATGAACGGCTGTATTTTGGTGCTGATTCAAATTCCCCTGAACTGTTGATCATGGGGCTGTATGAGTGCAGATACGACATGTGACAGATGAGAGATATAGGTGGAGCTGTAATTAACAACAGATTAAACCGACCATGGCAACATTTTTAGCACTGTAAGATCAATAAAACTTACAGTCTCCTTTTGCAGCCTTTGGTCCTATTTGATTGGACACTGTTGATGATGAACTTTATAATCTGAACAGAAATGACACAGGATCAGTTGTATGTTGTGACCATCAATAAAGCTAAATACATTTGCATATAAGCAAACAAGTTTATTTCTTCATGATATACTTGAGACGTTTCTGTTTACTTACCTTCCGTATTATTTTGTGCTGCTGCTGATATTTTTGTCTTAAAGTGTCTAACTCTCTCCACAACCTTTCATTATCCCTTCAGTAAAGAATAAACACAAGAAACTGGCCATTATCTACTTACAGGAAGGAATCAACTGTTATCACATATTTAAAAAAACTGTTAAGCATGATTGTGGTTTTTTTTTAAAGCAGAGCACTAACTAACTATTCATTTCCTCTTTAATGTGCACTGTATGCCTGTAACTATACACTGTATAGTGAACTGTATAATCCAGGCTGAAGAGCAGATTTACACTGATGGATTGTTGATCTGTCTCTGTGGAAGTCTCACCTGCACAAAGCCATCAGTTTGAGGTCTGAGGAGTCTTGCCAGCCTCTGACATGACTAACCTGAATGAGCACCTGGGACATCTGCCCTCCATCTTCAGTTCCTCTACTAACCGAAACCTAGTTATGATGTCACATACACACCACATATGCAATATAGAGATGTAACATCAGGAATAAAGAGGGAGTTAGTGTTTTTCACTGCTGTGTAGATATCACTGCTGCTCCACAAGCACATGATAAAGTGTAACCGCTTCACCTTCCTGCGGATGAGGCCCAACAGATGAGGCTGATCTCTCCGGAAGTTCTCATGTTGAAATTCAACATAATCAACCAGCCCATCAACTATGGGCAAGCCAGCGCCCACATGCACCACCTTGTGGAAGCCATCTGTATGTGCAGGGCAAAAATACAAGAAACCAAAAATGCTTATATGTAGACCATATCATCATATAATGACATGGCAGAACACTTACACATGTTGAGCTGGCGCACAAAGCTGGTCATGTTGCTGTGTTTGAAGTAAAGGGGAAGGACCTCTTTGCTGAACTGCTGCTCATCTTGGACAAGAAAGCTACAGCCATCCTAACAGAAAGGAAACAGGCGGATGTGGTTTGACTTACATCACTTTATATATGTCATGGTATTTCTAAAGAAATGGCCTGGCAGGAAATATTATTCACCTGTGCTTGCAGGTTTCAATAGTTATTAGTCTTTGTCTCTTAATATGTTTTAACTCTTGCATAGTTTACTATTTAACCCCAAAAATGTTTTAAACATTTAGCTCATGTTTCCTTTCATAGCATTTAATAATATAATAATAATTATATTAAGTATTATAATAATATAAATCTAAATACAATAATATTTATGTATGAACACTGGGATTTGTTTGTTACAAATCAGCTTATTGTCAAACTAGTTGTCTAAGTAACAACGTGAAACAGAAAACCTTTCATTTTAATTTCATTTTTATAATATTTAATGATTTTTATTTCAAGATTTAATTTTAAAAGCCAAATTTCGGAGTCTCATAAAGCTACTTTATTTTTATTTGGATGGATGTTTATGACTCGTGTGAGCGTTCCGTTCTAATAATATACTTATTAGCGATTGGACGGACAATGCACCAATAGCGAGCTTCGTCCACCTGCACCAGCTGAGTACACGTGGATCTGTTTTGTAAACTGGGTCAGACAGCACTCGTTCATGCATAACAAAGTCTTATTAATATGGTAAACGAGAACATTACAATAATAAACCCCTACTGAGCAGATAGATTCGTCATAATAACTCTTCATAAAAAATCTTTAAGACGAGAACTCCTCTATAGACCATGAGATAATAACTTCGCATACCTAAATTCAGGATACGTAATAGTGTATAAATACACCATAATGCTATACAACAATTATTTTAATGTACAGCAACGCATAAAACATGCATATACTCACTTTGCTCCAGCAAATTAAGTCATTCGTTGAATGGGCTTCCACAAGTGCCCAAAGTTTACTGACAAAAGCTGGCACAGAATGATGTTTCATCTCTTCTGTTAAAGTCTTGTTAGAGTTTTGAAGAAACGTGTCTTGTATAAATATGATGCAGTTTTCAAAGAGTTCGTTTCACCGCTCTAGTTTTCTCGGCTGTTATATGAGGTTAACAGTATTCCAGTCTGACATACACGTGAATATTCCTGCTTCGACACACCCCCTTAATCCTTAACCACCAATCATGAGTTTGGTTTCCTATGGTATACGTAAGTGTCACTTGTATTTTTGCCTGTTTTACAAAGCCGCCTATTTAAATAAAGTGTTTATTTCTAGAAAATTTTGATAGTGCTGTTTGTCAGTAACATAGAGGCAGCACACATATAAGAAATCTTCAGAGGCATTACGTTATCGGTCATTGAATTTATTGATTTAGATGGTGGTGTGCAGTAGAGAGGATTATTTAAATGAAACAGTCCTGATAAGACATTTATCTTATGAGCAGAGCTTTCTCATGTTCTGATAAAAAAAAATATAATAAACAGCTCAATAAAATTTTAAAAAGATAATATTGTTGTGGTTTAAATATTATATTATTATAATATATTATATTATATATTATTATATTATACACACAGAATATAGAAAACATGAACGTGTAATTTTTTTGCAAATTTTATCATTTGTATTTTAAGTTTTTCAAGGGGCTTTTATTGATCACACGTAATATCCGGTGGCATCCGCTAGGGTTGCTGCTTTGTTTACGCTCTGAATGTTCTGTTAAAATAGTAAGTGTGATGTGGACAGGGAACGTAAGTCATTTTATATTTATTAGCGTTATTGTTTATTAAAAACACTTAAGCCTATTGCTTGTATTGGTATTTTCAATACGACAATTTGACTCGATATTAGACTTTCTACAAAGTGCTAATGCAGCCGACTAAAACGTTCTAGGAGTTGTGGCTGCCATGGCAACACAAACTTAGTGCGGAGGCTTTTTAAACACTTTCGCTTCTTGGTCCACAGATCTTAGATATTTTATATTTTGTCATGCATGGCGTCAGTTAAGGGGAATCATGGTTCAACTTAACGTCAAACGGGGAGACGAGAGTCAGTTTCTCTTTAACACCACGGTGGATGTGCCGATTGATACTCTGACTCTGCAGGTCACCGAGATCTATAATGGACGATTAAAGGTGGACAGGGTCTGCTCAGGTATGACATTCTATACACGTTAAAGTGACATTTGAAAACATGCATGCGTTGTATTGATGACAGGTCAAGTAAAAAGACAAGTCTTGTGGAAAAACGGCATAACTAAATTGTTACGTTGATTACGTAACAATTTGTAATTGATTACGTTGCATCTTAAAACACAACCTGGTGTTTGCGGCTGTGCAGAAATTTCAGAGCTGGCGGATCACGGCATCTCTCTTCCGCCGAATATGCAAGGATTGACCGATGATCAGATCGCTGAGTTGAAACTACAAGATGAATGGCAGGACAGATGCGTTCCCAGCGGCGGAGCTGAGTTTCAGAAAGACGAGATCGGACGGCGAAATGGACATGGTAGTCCGATCACATTCAAAGTTTACATTTGATTCATTCCATTTCCCGTTCTAACTAAAGTCTACATTGTCTTATTTAGCTCCAAATGAGAAAATGAAAGATGTTTTAAGGAGAACAATGGAGGAGGCCAAAGCTTTAATCTCAAAAGTATGTGTAAGATATTTACATAGACACATCTAAACATTGGCTTGTTACCAGTCTTATAGGTTTTGTGGTCCCTGTCAATCCGTTTTCTTCTCTCTAAAGAAACAAGTTCAAGCCAATGTTTGCCTTACAATGGATATGGTTAAAGAGGCTTTGGACCAATTGCGAGGAGCCGTGATGATAGTTTACCCAATGGGGCTGCCTCCACATGATCCAATAAGGATGGAGTTTAAAAATCAAGAGGATCTTGCTGGAACTCAGGTTTCTTTTAACATTCTGCACTCCTTACACAGCCAATATGATCTATGCAAGTCATAGAGTTTAGGAATAAAAGTTTATAGAACTGATAAAAATGATTTTTTGGCACTATAACAGTGGTTTGCAATAATAATAATAATAAAGGCTGACAGTTTCTAATACTGTCCTCTACTGCTCTGTCTTGCAGGCTTCATTGCAGGTGATCCCTGATGAAGAGGCTCAACTGTGGTGGGCATCTAAAGAACTTCAGAGGGACAAAAAGCTGCACGATTATATTGGCAAAAACGAGAAGACTAAAATAGTGGTGAAAATTCAAAAGGTGTATTTTTTCTACTACACTGCTGTAGTATTTGTCCCATGAATTTAAAAACAGCGTTTGTGCTTGCCAATAAGTCAAATTGGGGTGATGGACATGCAGGTTGAAGAACTGATTTCTGATTTGACTGTTGATTTTAGAGAGGTCAGGGGGCACCAGCCCGAGAACCACTGATGAATGAAGAACAGCAGAATATGATGATGATGGACTATTACAGGAGACAAGAGGAGCTTAAAGTGAGTAAATCTGAAACTGAATTGTTCCTTTCTCCTTGTTCTGCGTTAAAATTTTTGTTTAATTGTTTTATAATAAACTATGTCCTCATTGTCCTTACTGTCGACCATCACAATTATTGATCACTTTGAATTGTAGTTATGGGTACAGTAAACAACATACAATGGAAGTAAATGTAGACAGTCCATAAACATTAAAATACACAGTTTCAGCAGTATAGCCACAAGCTTTAGAAGGTATATGCGTTAACGTGATTTTTGTGTGTTACATCGTCATGGCAATGAAGTTGCAATGTTGTATATCCTTACACAGTATCGTAAAACGGTGCATTGAAAATCTATTTTTAAACCTGTTGTTTGTATTTTAACTTGTATTGAGCCCAAAATATTTCTTTAAGATACAACATTTGTCAGTGTTTGATGTTGTGTTGTCCATAGAAACTGGAAGAGGCAGATGACGACACATATCTACAGTCTGAATGGTCAGACAGACAAGCTTTAAAAAGGCAGTTCCAGGGACTCACAAATATCAAATGGGGCCCAAGATAAACAGACAGAGAATAAGTCACAGCAGAATCTGCTGTTATTCTCCATTTGGTTTGAAGGAGAGGAGGCAGCGTGAAGCGTTTTGTCCCAATACATGCCACTAAGTGTCAGATGTGATTTCAGATTCTGTTTAAAATGGATTAAACTGCTTCTGTTTTTTAAACATTTGGTTGCCTTATTTGAATGAACAAACTCTGGTTTAATGTGAATGTATTTATGTGGCTGTTTATGTGTTGCGCGGTGTGAGACATTGAGATTTCTCTGATCAATTGAGAGAAGGATGCAACACCTTTCCTCTCTTTGTCTGTGCCTCTGGCAGTTACTCAATTGAAACCTAATGCTGTTTAAATACAGGATATTACTGTACAGCTCTCAGGATCACAGCCGCACCACATGGTTCATCTCGAGTGTTAAGACAGAGGAGTCACACCGTTTTGGTCCCCTCAAGGCACCGAAAGAGAAATTGTAGTACAGAAAAGTGTAGCTTTCAATGAAAGAGGTTTTACAGAAGATGTTGTGTAATAAACACGTGTTTGTGTTCATTGTTTATGATCTACACTGAAAACTACTCTGATAAGGTACTTCGTTTATAATAAAACTACACTTACATTTAAACTTTTTACATTGAAATTTTACTTAAATTTCACAGACACGTTAATTCAGTGTTTAAGGCAATAATTTATAAAATACATTTTTCTTTACATGGCTTCAGTTTGAGTAAAATATAGCAAATCAGCTCATTTTTTAGCTGAGTTTTATAAATCGTAGGTCATTAACACTTCCCAGGTCACTAAAACAGATCAGGTATTGCTGATGTCATGTCATATATGATGTCGTATTTGCATCAGAGTAGAACCGATGCGCAGCTACTGCACATTCTGCTTCACATCTGGCATATGTGCATGCAGGCTGCATGTGTTTCCATTGAGGTACGCATTCATCCTGATCTCCTGAATCACCAGATCTCGTCGTTCGATCCTCTCCATCAGCTCCGCCGCCTCTGTGGTGTACGTCACATCCTCCCAACAGTACAACTTCCTGCCGATTTCGGAAAGGTTCGAGCTGTCCATCAATGAGTCCTTTTCACTGTTCTCCTCATCATCAACGTCCTGATTCATTGGCTCCTCTTCTTCTAGTCCAGAGGTTCTGCTTTTCCTACCGAGTGTTCTACGTGTATTGAGATGCCTGCTGCAGGTTATCTGTGTTGAAACAGCTATTAGGACAATCAAAAGTCCCACACAAACGCTGGACGTAAAGAGCAGCCCCGCCATCTCTGGATGCTCTGCGGGAGAACAGCATGTCAATTTAAGGAATAGAAACGCCTCAAAATAACTGATCAATGACTGTTTTTATTTTTTTGTGTACTATTACTTTAAATCTGTTTTTCTTGTTTGTGCTGCTTTTTATATTAACTTGCTTCACAAACGATTTCCTAGAATTTTGAATTGACTCACAATGGGAAATGATAAACTAGAGAAACTGTTTAAAACTAAAAAATTACCTGCGATGAAGCCGTATACCATTAAGGAATTGCTGACAATAATCATGTTTTCGGGAAACTTTGAGCTTCGGATAACTGGATGTTCCACTATAAATAACAATGATAAAAAATATTTTAATGACGTTTTCTATTTTTATACTTTATTTGTCTGTACAGTATATCGTCACCTTCTTTGGTGCTCTGGTTAGGAACTGAGGTAGTTTGGAAACTGCTGGGATCCGCCTCCTTGAGTAATGTTTGTGGAACTGTTCGGAAAAAAAGACAAAACAGACAGAGCTCTCAGTGCAAACACTTCACTTCCATCATCCAGCCCCCTCAAAGGCCAAGCTGGCACCAATGTACAGTATCTCCCAGGAATCTTTCAATGGAGGGTTGATGAGTAATCCTGATTTTTCCTGTGAACTGCCCGATTCTGCCTTCCAATCAGTAACAAAAGCCTGGCATTCAACGCAATCACAGGAAGTCTTACAGGAAGGCCCTGAGGTCTAAAAATGCCAAGCTCATTCTGTTTTCATTCCCAACTGCAGTTGTCTTCATTGTAATTTATGAGACAGGAAGAAAATAACCGGGTAAATCAACAATCTGAGATGAGGTGACGGGCACGCGCTAATCTTTTCCCACACTCTCAATAAATGCAAAACTAATGAAAAAACATTTTTGTTTGATGGCAGAATTACACAACGACTTTAATAGGGATGCATTTACAAATTCATTACTAAATATCGAAGAATTCATACCGCATGCATAGAGAACAGTGAGATACTTTTTTGTTTCAGGCGGGCAGGGGTCTTTGAAATGCTCCTCATCTATTTTGATTAAACACCTCTGTTTGCCATAGCAGATGTTTGTGACCACATCCACTGCCCCATGATAAAGACATTCTGCCAAAACAAAAACAAAAAATTCCTTAAAAAAATCGACATTATCTAACACCAAGTTCTGTTTAAATCTGATTAATTAATCTCACTTAAACCCACTTACTCACCGAAGGGTGGGTGTTGTCCTATCTCTGGTGGGCATGATTCTTCCTCTTCCATTGGTCTACCATAAACGGCTGAGTAAATATTTAGCACTTTGGGATACTTGCAGTGGAGCAAAAGTCGATTTCCCTCACACATCACTTTCTTCTTGTGTTCAGCTGTAAGACAAATACCTTCATTTATGTAGAGAAGTAAATATTTAAAGAAATAATCAATTTAGACTATAAATGAGGAAATACGTACTAGGTTTACACCTGTATGACACATGGAGGTATTTGGGGGTACCAGGGCAAGGATCTTGGCCAAAGACGTGATGATTCACCAGCAGCTGGCAGTCTCTATGACCCTGGCATTCGTAGAGCACTTTCTAATACAGAGGATAGTCAAAAGCCAAAGACTATGCTTTATACAAAAGGCAGGGAAAATGTAATAGCCCTGTCCTAAATCTGGAGAACACATTATGTTTTTTAAGCCAAAAGTGAACAAGATCAGCTGCCACAGGAGTCTAATCTTACAACAGACTTCTCTGATTAATTCACCCTTTACAATCTACTAGAATGGTTGTATTGAGTTAGTGTTTAGTATGTTTCATCCACAATATAAGGTCTGTTCTGTTTAATGTGATACAGAGTGAGCACAGGCCTCACCTGCAGTGCTGTGGTGGCCCAACAGCTGTGATTACTCCACTGGCATCTTAGTCCTGGCACAGTCTCAGGAAGGGCTTCACTCTGCCCGTAAAAAGCAGACTGAACAGTTATGGTGGAGTGTCGTGGGCACCTGAGGACCAGGATATCTCCATCACAGGCTTGTGCTGTATGGCTGTTGATGATCCTAAAGAGATAATCTGGTGGAAGAAGTTGGTGAGTGAACAGGAGTAAAGAGGTGTTGTACTTATTTTTGCTTGCTTTTAAAACAACTGCCAACAAAATACATTAAATTATGTTTCATATTATTTTTATATATTCATATTATCCTTTGTTACTCTAATTGTTGCAATTGTTGTAATTGTTTGCAATTACTTTAACACAATTATAAAACTGAAAACAGGAGTAAATTAATAAATAGGCTACATTTAAGTCAACATGACTTTGTGACAACATAATCTGTGTAAGGACTCACTTGAGAAGTCCGACAGCCCATCCATTTCTTTGGTCCACAGTAAGAGAAGGCTGTACAGTATCTGAACACATAATCCAGGTGTGCGGCAGCTGCTCACGACCTGCGCTGACATCATCTTCAAATCCTTTAGCTTTTTTGCTCCAGAAGTCTCGTGCATTCAAGCGCGCGCAGGACACGCTGTCCGGAATTCCCGTTTCGCTCTCACCTGCCAGCGATTTTTCACCCGACTAGTAAGTAAAGTCCGGTTAGACCGAGGCTTTAACATGCAAGTCTCTCGAGGTAGACATCCAGACAGTTTTACTTTTGACTAAATGGAAAACACAATGAATAAGACGAAAAGAAAACATTTTAAAGCGCCGCGGTTACTGTGTAGCAGCCCATAGGGAAATAATAAGTGCGCAACAAGTCAGAGGTGGACGAGACGAGCGACGATCCCATGGTTTATTCCCATATGGATGATTTCATGGTCCGTTATGACAGTACAGATCACACCAGGAGTTGTCTTGACACAGAAAAGGATGTTAGCGGTGGACGTTTGGGAATAACTCTTTAGAACGGGGGCGTGGCGGTGAATACCTCACAGTCAACCGCTGCTGTTGAGCG
>JAZGTJ010018530.1:0-11401 GCA_036877575.1 Botia almorhae | reverse complement strand
GAGAGATCATGTTGTTGAGATATGTAATTGTCATATCATGTGTTTCAGTGGGTTTTTTGCTCTTTTCCTCAGAGCGCTGTCTGATGCCCAAGAAGGCGGGACCTTGTCATGGGGCTTTTCCTCGCTGGCACTTCAGCCCCGTCACTAACATGTGTGTGAAGTTCACGTTTGGAGGTTGTGGAGAAAACGGCAACAACTTCCTCTCGCTGGAGGAGTGTGTTAAAGCTTGTCACCCGGTCTCTGGTACACAGCTGTTTCACTCCACCCATGTAATGATAAAGTGTAGATACATCCGCTCTCTCTCACTCCTGCTGACGGTGTGTGTGCGAGGGTGTGTGTGTGTGTGTGTGTGTGTGTAAGGGTGTACATGTCATGGGCACATGTCCCCACGAGGATGGTAAAAGTCATCCCACACCTACATTGTGGGGACAAGCCAGCGGTCCCCATGAGGGAAACTGATTATGAAACATAATAAATGATGCTTTTTTAAATGTATAAAAGCAAAAGGGTTTCTGTGAGGGTTGGGTTTAGGGGTAAGGTGAGGGTGAGGGGATAGAATATACAGTTTGTACAGTATAAAAGTCATTATGTTCATGTATATGAGTGTGTGAGTGTGTGTGTATATGAGTGTGTGTGTGTGTGTGATGGAGTATAATCAGGCTGTGATGGAAAGCTCCCTGTGTTTGTGCCAGCCGCAGGTGCAGTACTGCAGTGCAGCTATTAAAACCCCACTGTACTCAACACACTGCATCCACCGGAAATGAAACACTGTATAATACTGTATCACAGCCTGCTTATCTATACTCTACCGTACTAATGCTAAACCATACAGTACCTTTTACTGTGTTGTACTGATACTCCTCTTAGTGTAGTGTGAAAGATCTTAGTGTAGTGTAGTGTAGTGTGAAAGATCTTAGTGTAGTGTAGTGTGAAAGATCTTAGTGTAGTGTAGTATGAAAGATCTTAGTGTAGTGTAGTATAAAAGATCTTAGTGTAGTGTAGTGTAGTATGAAAGATCTTAGTGTAGTGTAGCGTAGTGTGAAAGGTCTTAGTGTAGTGTAGTATGAAAGATCTTAGTGTAGTGTAGCGTAGTGTGAAAGGTCTTAGTGTAGTGTAGTATGGTAAAGTACAGCAGTGAGGTATGACATGTTTTGTGACACACTACATTCTGCTTATGCTACAGTGTACTACACAGTAGTAGTATGATATAATGCTATAGAATACACTATACAGCATTCATCTGTGCTGTTACACTGTTTTGTCTCACACTTGTTTTTGTCTTCAATGGCAGAATACGGTCCTTCATCCCCAGAAGCCACATCATCTTCCTCCCTCTCTCTGATCAACTCCTCCATGTTAAACGTCCCCACAGTGGAGACTGTCAACCCAGAGCTGTGGGAGAGAGATTCAGAATCCAGTGGGTTCCCCCTGCATCCCTCTCCCAGCCAATCAACTGCAGCTGCTGCAGGCCCCGCCCACTTCACAGAACCACCCCCCACCCTCCACCTCGCCCATCAGAACCGCTCAGAGGCCACAGCTGGGCCTGAGGACCTGTTTAATGATGAGAGGGGTCATGTCGACGCTCAGTCACCCACAGCACCTGAGGTCGGGCCCCTGCCCAGCCGAGGGCCCCTGCAGCCTGATGGACCGCACCACAAGGACTCTGAGGAAGACGAGGAGCTGGTGGTTTTCCCCACCGAGCTGGATGAAGAGGAAGACGACTGGCGATATCTCACGACCGGCCCCTCGTCCTCCCCCGCCTCTGATCTTCCGCCTGTGGTCTTCACAGAGAGCTCCTGGCAGGAGGCTCCTTCCCCCACTACTGAGGATGAAGAAGGGCCCGAGCTTCGTCACGGAGGAACAGAATATCTCCCCGAAACTGAGCTGCATGACTCTCAGGAGGCTGAGCAGGTACACGAGGACAGTTGTGTGTTTTTATCTGTATTTATCATCACTTTGAATGATTTATTTCAATAATTTTAAAAATCTCCCTCTTACAGGAAGTGTTTTGTTTATATATTTACATTTTCTGACGTTTATATTTTTGTCAAAGCAGAATCTTTCTGTAACACTTGTCTCACTTGTTTAACTGGATAAGATGTTTCAGGTTTGATATGTTTTCAGATTTGATATGTGTCAGATTTGAGATGTTTCAGATTTGAGATGTTTCAGATTTGAGATGTTTCAGGTTTGAGATGTTTTCAGATTTGATATGTGTCAGATTTGAGATGTTTCAGATTTGAGATGTTTCAGATTTGAGATGTTTCAGATTCGAGATGTTTCAGATTCGAGATGTTTTTAGATTCAAGATGTTTTTAGATTTGAGATGTTTCAGATTTGAGATGTTTCAGATTTGAGATGTTTCAGGTTTGAGATGTTTCAGGTTTGAGATGTTTCAGATTTGAGATGTTTCAGATTTGTTCTCAGGTTCTAAATGAGAAGATGTGCTGATTGATTCTGTGTGGTTTGGTGATATTTCTCCATCACGGTCTCTGGTTGTTCAGGTGATGTGTGTGGACTGGAGCAACCTCGCAGGGAAGGGTTACGTCATCCTCACCATGACGGACAACTTCGACTGTGTAAGTGCTTTTCTTTTCTGATGTAATATCAGCTGATCTTACACATCTGTCATGGCTGCTGCACAATTCTCTGGAGAATATAAACTAATGAAGGTGCTGGATTCCTGGAGACCAGAATATCAGACCTGTGGTGATCACTTTTCCTAGTAACCACTCACACCTCCCTAGTAACCACACAGCTATGCCCTAGCAACCACCTTCACCAGTCTAGCAGTGCGGTGCTGAGTTTTGCGGAGTCATCACACTTTCTTCAGTGAATGTAGTTTTCCATTGTGAGTTTATCTTGATGAAGATGTGTGTTCTGTTCAGATCGGCTGCAGAACTGCTGAATTGTGCAGGAAGATCTTCCTCAGAAACCTGCTGACTGCACAGATAATCACACTCAGCACTAACAGTCACATTCTCTCAGAGTCTGTGTGTTGTGATCAGCTGTGATAGAACATCACACTCTGTGTGGCATCTGCTGAAGTTCTCTCATTAATTCACCTGCATGTCACGTCACACCTGTGATGTTCTGTTGTCAGTGTGAGTGAATGCAGGAGCTGCTGGTGGTCCATGTGAGCTCGGCACACGTTCAGCAACATGTGGTTGATGTCGGGCTTCACTGATGTCAGTTCTGCTGTTTTGTAGAAGACATTATAATGAAGAGCTCACGTCGATAGTGCAGGAGGATAAATGATGATAATCTTCCTTTTGTGTGACTGTCGTTTGTTTTAATGTCGTCTCAGATGTTTCTCTTCAGCAAAACAGACACAAATGAGAGAATTGTTGACATACAGTAGAAGTGCGGAGCTGTAAGAATGAATGTGACTGACAGCTCATGAGCTCTTGGGAGAATTAAATGAGAAACGTTTTAAATGAAGAGCTCGTGTTAAGATCTTGCTCATGCTCGTTGCTGTCTAGGAGAAACTGTCGAGATATTTCAGAAATATTTTTTTTGTACGAACGACTCTCATCTCTTATGACACACACACACACATTCTCAGTAAAACGCCCAGGAAGTCTGTTGCCATGGTAACACTCAAATGTCACGTAAATGTGGTACGCTCGTCCCCCCGCTGGCGTTCGAACAGCTGTGCACTGAACAGACGCATCTTCTGCGTTACACTGATTTTAACTGGAGAGTCACTGCAGAGCGATTGATCAGAGACTGCAACAGCCGCAGGACGAGACTTCAACTCAAACACACACACACACATCTGAATGACTCAGCAGATGGTGTGAACAGTCTGTGTTCTGTTGAAGGAGAGCTCAGAGTTTCACTGGAGGAAAGAAGACAGAGAAACACAGTGAACAGTGAAACCAGACTGTTGTTTTAATGTGACCTTCTGTGTCTTTCATTCTTCATACAGTGGAAGTGCTCAAGGACTGATCTGCCCCATATTTCATTTTGCAATTTGTGTTTTTGTTCTCATGTTCCGTTGTCATTTCATTCTTTTCTGTTGTTGTTTATTGATTGAAACACCTTCATGATGTATCAGCATGTTGAATGTGTTAAAGGTCTGTCTCTCACACCTGTGACAGCCTTTTAAATCAGGTTTCCTTTGATAACTGCATTTTCAGACCAGATCTTTCTGTGGACTTGCCGCTGAAGCGCTGATCTGTTTGAATGTGTGTGTGTGTGTGTGTGTGTGTGTGTGTGTGTTGCAGGATGAGTTTCGTGTGGAGAACGGAGACAGACTCCTGGAGATGTTGGAGAACACTTTCTCCAGAAAGATGAACATCCCACAAGGGTCTTGGCTCATCTTCCTCAGCAAACCCACCCAGCAGGACCACCAGCTACTCCTGACACTAGCCAGCGAGCAGGGTAACACTCTCTTCTGTTTAGGACCATTCATGTCTTTGCATTTTGATCCTTATGATTAGATACATTTATTTCTTATTACTGAGGACAATGAGTATTTAAACTGTATTTAACATCATGATAGTTTTCACAGTACTGAACACGTGACTTTTACTACTGAAAATCTTCGTGTAAGTCTCTTCATCTCTAAAACTGAAACAACGATGTCATTGCACTGTAGAAATCATCGCACCCAAAGAGGTTTTGTCAATGCTGGGGGAGATCAGAAGAGATCTATATGAGGTGAGCAAAGGAAAACTAGAGTCCCGTAACAAACAGATTCGTGCAGAAGGAATAATGTTCTCAGTTTTATTTCATCTCAGATTGGCATCCAGAATTATTCCACTGTAAACACGTGTCACTCGAGGCCCAGTCAGACACGCAGCGATTACGGGAAACTCTTTGTGGTTCTGGTGATCATCGGCTCCATCTGTGTGCTCATCATCGCTTCTGGAATCATCTACATCTGCTGGCAGCGTCGTTTACCCAAACTCAAGAACATGGTAGCTCACATCCATCAGGATAAGCTATGAACTCCATTCTATCAGTGATGTTTTGGGAACGCACACATTTACAGGTGGTGTTGTTTTCTCTTTGTTTTGTGTTTATCTGTGTTTGTTTGTCTCGTTTCCCAAGTCACGAGGTGAAGAGCTTCACTTTGTGGAGAACGGCTGCCATGACAACCCAACACTGGACGTCACCAGCGACAGCCAATCAGAGATGCAGGAGAAGAAACACAGCGCCAATGGGGTGATGGCGAGCGGAGAGGCGGGAAGCGGCTGGCAGGTGCTTGTCAACAAACCTGGAAAGGAGGAAGAGAACCAGGAGGAAGACACTCACCTGTAACAGTGCGCATGGAAGAGCAGTGTGCTGTTTAAGACTGAGGCCACGAAACATTTTCAGAGCATCTGCTGTATTAAACGTGACGTGTTTTGGCTTGTACAACATTTTTATTTATCTGCTTTTATGAAGATTAAATTCAGATGGACTGAAATACTTTAAAACGTGATTTCTGTGGCGGTGGGAACGAACCGTTAGGATTTATCAAATGAATGTGTCCAACAATCACTAGAGGAGAGTTTAGAGTTTTAAATTTGATCCTCTCAGACGTTTGTCTGGGAAAAATGTTTTGCACTGTTAAACAAACACATTTCCACAAACTTGAAAATTCGGTCATTTACTCACACTTCTGTCATTCTGAACCAGAATAACATAAAACACAAAAAAAGACAAATGTCACGCGATAGCCTTGCGTGACTTTTAATTTGCTGTATGCATTTTTGTTGCAGCACATTTAGCGTATATGATCTGGCCATGTGATGTTACTCAGCATGAGGGTGAGTCAGTGACAGAAGTTTCACTTTTGATTGTAAATATTCCTTTAATCGCTGGTATCTGACAGCATAGATTGTATGACGGGTTTTAGTCTTGTTTTTTGAAGGGTTTGGCAGTAAAGTATTAATAATACACTATGAATGTCATTTATTTATTTTAATGTGTTTTTACTTTTAAATAAGCTGCATATTGCCGGACGGACGTCACCTGCCTTGCTCCGTCTTCATGTATCGGCTGCTCCGCACTGGATTATGTTGCTTAAAGGTTTTTGTAATGCACCTTTAACGTTTCACAGCACGAACAGCCTCAGAACAGAACAAGTCTACATTTAGTTGACTTTTAAATGTTATCAATGTTTGGCTAAAAAAGTTGCCGAAAAAAATAATGAACAAAACCCAGCTGGAAAATTCCTCTTAAATTGGTTCTTTTGTTTTAAAACTAGTTTCTAGTTTGTTAACTAGCTAAAGTCAGCTTTACCGTCTCCAGCGGTTAGCTGGTTTTAGTAGCTTTTTACCAGCGGTTAGCTGGTTTTCTGTTTCAAGATGGTATACCAGCTATCAGGTCCCAAACATGGGCAGAAGATAGACTGAAAGACTGAAGTTAGCTGCTCAGTGATCTTGTTCATGTGAAAGTTTGTCAAAGAAAACTCTACCTGGATTATAAGCAGTGTTGCAATAGAAAAGGTTTTTTGGTTTACTCATATGTGCATGTATAACTGTAGTTACATGTCTATGCACATGTCAGGGGTCAAATGATTCTATACATTAAACAAACATGTTAAGGGTAAATATTTGAACCAGTACTTCAGTACTATCTGTAACGTGTCAATCTTTATTTCAATAGTTTTCTGATGTAGTTCTGACTCAGTGCTCGTGTTCCAAGCTTTTGTTCTGTCGTTGGTAGAAAACTATTTGCAAATTTGCACTTTTTGGCATTTTGATTTTGTACCTCGAATCGCTAACTGTATCTGATTGTAATGAGATTTATATCTCATCGTTTTCTGGTACATTTATGTTTCACCACCTTTAAAAAGCAAAAAAATAAATGTTTTGAGAAGTCTTGAGCATTTTGAGCGCCATGAAGTTTGAAGCCGCTGTTAAAACAGAACAATGTGTAACTGTCAAAATGAACAAAAATCAGTTCTTCAGCGAGTAAATGGTGTTTTAAAATGAGTGTTTTTTCCTTAACCTTATTCACCGAAAGTTAGTTATAAACAGTAAGATTCATCATGTGAGCTGTCGGGTCTGATTTCATGGGGTAAAAGACAGATGGACACTATCCGTTCCAACTAAATATTTACACTGAAACAGTTTAGATTTAAATTTTAAACATTATTAACATATTTTCTCTTAAAGCAAACGTACCAAAAAAACATAAATGCAGCATGACATCTCACTGCTGCCCATCAGTTATTTAGAGCTTCATAAAAAACATTATTAAAACGTTCCATTATTTGATTTAAATAAAAACAGAATGATACCATTTAAAAGCATCTTTTATTTTACTTGAACTTACAAGACAAAAGAACATGATCGTTACACTGCATCGGTCATGCTAATAAACCCTGTAAAATGACACGCATACGAGACACAATGTTCTTACTGTACAGAGTTTAAAATGCCAGCGATGACGAGACACACAAGCTGACTGCAGAACTGCACTTTAGATTGCAGAATATTCACATCAAAATCATCCAGATCTTCAAGAGCTACGAGCTACACAAAGTTTCATGATTAACACCAGCAATCCAAACAGAACATGACACAATTAAAACAATGATTTTAAACCTCCTGCACTTCCGCTCTTGATGGTTTCCTGTCATGATGAAGACACACTTATTCAAAGTAGTAGTTTTGCAGAAAGATGCTGTTGAGTCCATTGAAGACGGGCTGATAGTTGTAAATAAGAGCTTTCTCTTCCTCGCTTTGAGAAGGAAAACGATGATGATTCTTCATTGCTGAAAAAGACAAGCGGCAGTCACAAATATACACCACATCCCAAAAGTCAAAATAAAGCGTACGTCAGGAAATCATTTAGATTCACAGAAGAACAGATTCGTTCAGCTGACCAACCTTCAGAGATGAAGAATTGAGCCGTGTAGAAAGCAGCTTTAATGGCCGAGAGTGTGTGAATCATACCGGCTTTCTCAACCCACTCAAACTGACTCTTCTCCGGGTGCCACTGAACAGCGTAGAACGGATAACGGTACGCTGAATGAGACAGACGCATGAATCAGTGAAATAATATAATGAACAGCACACAAGAACACAGTGCAAAGAATAGTCATGACCACTGTTTGCCAAATAAAATCTAAAATCTGAGATTTTCCAGTGTAAGACCTTAGAAGTATATAAATACTTAAGACAAGATTACTTAACCTAAAAACCATGCTATAAAATATTCAGACTTTTTTGAGAATGTGTCAGCAAGAGAAAAACAAGGGAATAAATCTTCCCATTCAGAAAGACAAAATACTTCAATTAAAATAGATTCTATAAAAACACGGCTGATTCACATATTCTTACCAAGTAAATGTCGTGTTTTAAGGAATTAAAAATTTTTCACTGAAAAGCGATACAAAAACACTCCATAAGACTTTTGGAATGATAGAGTGTTATTTCTTTTTGGACATATAGAGTGTTAAACATTGATTTCATGTGACTTTAGAGCTGAACTGATACATTCACTAATATATTCACTGGAACACAGTGTTGAGAGTGATGGACAAGCTGAATGACATCACACACAGACAGACGCTCATACCCTCCATAGTGGAAATGAACTCTGTCCTGCCGTCAGTGTTGGTGCTCAGCACTCTGTAGAAACGCTTCAGCTTGGCATTACTGCTGTAATTCTGCAAGAACAAATCACATCTGTAACTAATCACTGTGCATACTGTAGTGCATACTGTAGTGCATACTGTAGTGCATACTGTAGTGCACACTGTAGTGCACACTGTAGTGCATACTGTAGTGCATACTGTAGTGCATACTGTAGTGCATACTGTAGTGCATACTGTAGTGGTCATCAGTGACACAGCAGAGGAACTGCAGCATCACAATGACTTTGAGAACCGTGTGCTTGCTCACAGCGACACGCTGGAGAGCAGCCGTACCTGCACTGATAAACTCCAGCTATGGAAATTAGAGGTGATGTTTTCTTCTGTCAGAGACTGCAGGACGTCCTTTGGAAACCTTTTGAAGAATCTGCTGTTCTGAGATCCTGTGATTGATCAAGATGCAGCAGTTACAACAATCAACACATTCAATCGAGGTAAAGAATCAATTAAAGCAGATGAACCAAACTGTGGTTAGCTGTTCTGCCATCATCTTCGGTTTCGTTCTCAAAGTTCCAGTACAGTACGTACAGTACGTACATTGCTTCACACACACATCATTAAGAACACAATGGTAATCATGTGTCTTGATGCTTCATTGACAAACAGTTTGTATTGTAACCAAACACACCTAACCCAGCAGACCAGCATCTGATCTTCAACATGAGATGCTGGTGGACAAACAGGAACTCACCAGGGCTGAAGTTCAGAGGCAGCACGACTGCTCTGGTGTCCGTCAGGGTCAAGAGGTTCTTGTTGCTGGTCAGAACCGTGAGCTGCTGGAAACCCTGACAGGTTCCCCAGATGGGAAAATAATCAGACGCATCGTTCGCCTGTTAAATTACACAGAAGCACCATCGGTATTAAACCTGAACTATTTCAACATTATTTAAACATGAGCAGTTTATTTACTTTTATTGCAAGCTCGTAGAAAATCTTTGCCACTCTGGTGAACTGAGACTTCTCGATGTCAACATTCCCACCCGGCAGCAACACGCTGCAAGAGCAGAAACACACAAACAATACACAGAATAACAATCAATCTCATGATGAAATCTCCTGATGTTTTACTATATGATCAGATGTGATATCACAGGACTCTGTGTTCTCAGAACCGCTCACCCATTTATTGAGTTAAAGAGTCTCTCATACTCCTCCTCCGTGTGGTTTATACTGTAAACAGACACACGTCACTGATCACTGTACAGTATTTAACGGGCATTTATTGAAGGATGTGGCGGGGGGGGGGGTTACCGGATGGGCACAACTCTGCCACCCGCTGACTCCACGTGTTTCACATATGATGCGGCGATATATGAAGAGCCCTGCGCGTGAGGGTCGTCATCCAAGTTCTCCTGGGCTAAAATTCCTGCAACGCAAAACACACACAAATATGATGGAGGGTGCTCTTCCGAGCCCCATCAGCTGTGCTGTCATGACAGTGCATTCAAGAGGTTAAGACAACAGAGAAGAAACGCATCCAGATCTTTCCGGAACATTCCGGCAACAGAAGAACAATGAGGCAGAGCTGCGTTACAGCGTCATGCTGTGATGCTGTGATGCTGTGATGCTGTGATGCTGCTGTGTTCTCACCGATGATGGGTCTGTAGTTGAAATGACGGGCGCATGATGCTGGCACTAGAAAACCGCAGAAAACCGCGGCGGACACCGCAAACACCAACACCTGGCGATACATCCACCTCGAGTAAACACCAACCACAGTATCAGCAGCACTGGCGGGGTCGTGCAAGTCACGTTCAGCGACCAGCAGTTCTGAGCCTCGCGGATTGCGGATCTCTGAACTGTTCCTTTGGAGGATCAGCGCGGAAGAATTCATCAGCCAATGAGAGGAGAGCGAAAAGTCAGGCCCCGCCTCCCCCTCATTAAAATATTCTCACGTCAATATATTCAGTGTTTTGTGATGAATCCCGACGCGCCCCTCGTATCTGCAGGTTATGTTTTACTCTGCGAGAATTACAATTATTCATTAGTCACACGAATAAAACATCTAACTGTTGAGATTGTCTTTATTGGGGACATTTTGTTCTGTACATTAATTTACAGTTTTGCTTCCTGTAGTATGTACTCCATGAGGAGCTACAGTAAAGTGGACGGGTGAGCTGTGATGATGCTGGGAACAGACATGTTCTTCACACTGTTCTGCAAAACTAAACAACTTCCTGTTTGTGCTCTTTGAGGTTAAACAATGACCCTCAGCTCAGCCAGTCAGCTACATCACTAAACCACATGAAGTAATTTAGTACGTGCATTGTTTCTATATGAGAATATGATTGCACTGCAGAAACAAACGCTAACAGGTAGAAACACGATTGTGAAAACATGCCACTGACCTAGAAAAACAGCTTTCGCAAACAGCAATAAAAAACTACAAAAACAATACTTGATTTAAAAGATACATTTTATTCCTCTGTCCAAACGAGAGTTTTTCAGTTTATCAGTTTCAGACGGATGTCAGCTTCTGCGCTCTGTGCTGGTTATGATGTCATAAATCAACACAACAACAGTGGCCAGTATCACCAGAGCGGAGATGAGCAGCTGGATCACAGCTCTGGCAGAACCACAGCAGCAGACACAGTCTGAGGTCACAAAAGCACAATCAATAAATTTAAAATGACTGTCAGTATCTGAAACAGCTGACAGACAACTCGCCATAAAAGAATAAAAATCACAGCTGACTCACCTGAACACTGACACACATCAGTGATGTTGAGATGTTGAGTCTGATTTCTGATTGAATTATTCACCACACAGCTGTATGTGTTTATATCCTGATATTCCACCTCCAGA
>JAZGTJ010018529.1:0-11401 GCA_036877575.1 Botia almorhae | reverse complement strand
TCAACAGCTATAAGTAAATAGAGATCGTTCTGACTGAATTAAGACTGTAGCTCAATTGGTAAAGCATGGAAGGAACAAAGGCAAGATCATGGGTTTGCTTTCTAGGGAGTACAAAAACTCGAACAGAGGTGAAACTATCTTGACTGCATGTTAAGCCCCTTTAGAATTAAAGTGTCTGAAATGTAAACGTAAAATAAAACTAATAAAATGGCAGAAAAGGATATTTTTAACATCAACTGACTCATATTCTGACTCTGGCATTTTTTTCTTCAGTGAAGAGCGGCTAATAAATTTGACCAGTGCTGTCAGTTTGAATTATTGAGCGTCTGACACAGCAGGGGTCCACTGGACATATCCTCAGCCACTGTCAGACGTCTGACAGATCTGACCATCTGAGCCGGGATTTATGCCTCTGGTTTAATTAAAAATAACCTGCTTTTATTATGATTAAGGGTGACTGTTTTCCTTAGTGTTACAAAGAGTGGTTTACAAATAACATTTACACCTGAGTGGGCGAGTTAAAAAGAATTCAAGCGAGATTAAGAATAAGGGAGCAACAAAACAGGTCTCTGTGTTTCACCTTGTATTTGGGGCTCAGCTCCATCTTCCTCCTAATAAAGAGCTCCACATGACGGATGGTGGCTTCCCCTGACACACGCACATACTTCCTCTCAAGAGACTTGAGGTAAAAATATAATCAGAACAGACGGAGATAAACACAACTGAGATAATAATTAGCTTTCAGCTATTTATTTTTCACAAGAACAATGTTATTGCAATGCGTTTTCAATGATCTACATTTAGGGAGTGTGCACCTACCATGATCTGTGTATAGAAATGTGTAAAGAAAAGAGTTAAAACCTTCAACAGTATATCAACAATTAACCGCTGACAAAATTTGAACATTACCTTATAATTTGCAATGCCCTCTTCAGCTCTGTAAATCAAAGATCAGAGAAATAGATTGAAAAACAGAATGCATCTGCCTTATCTGCATAATAACAAATTAAATTCACAGATGGGTACAGATGGGTAAAATCTGATTATATTCAACCAAAAAATCAGAACGTTTGGGGTTTTCGACGAGTTAGCTCCATCTTGTGGCGACATACACTACATAACCTACTTGCCTTTCCAAATTGAACAAAAACAGCACGCACAACCCAGTTTCTTCCCATACAGTAACATATTTTCCAGTGAGAAAGAAAGGGGAAAGCTATAGGGTACGACTTTTTTAAATCAGAAATTGATAGGATCATGAAAAGTGTTTTTTTCATGCCAAAATGGACCAGGGTAGCTGGGCATGGTCTCTATAGTACTACATAGTAGAAACAGAAAGAGGGCTTTGTAATGTCAGTCATATAGGAAAGTTGTTTTAGAGGTATAGCAAATTATTACATTTTGAATTACATTACATCTGATTTCAAGCACCAATAATATATGTTAACGTGCAAATACAGGAAACTATACTGACCCTACAAACTCCAACATGATAGACACATCTAGTTCTGGGGGAATAGTAAAAACAGACTGAAGCAGCATATCTTTCCTCTGTCTCTGAGGCAGCTTTACCGGGGCTGTGGCTGGCGCTGCCACTAGGGTAAAAGAGAGAGAAGCGCATCATAAACAGACTCCTATGCGACTATTTTACAGCACCACTCAAGCCTGTAAATAAGCCTGTTTTATTATGTAGGAAAATGACATGCGCAACATACATACCATTACTGAGCTTAATGTATACAAACCTGGTTTTGGAACTTCAAGTCCTCTCTTTTTATAAAACTCACATATTCGTGACCTCTCATCTTGAAAGAAGAAAACATATATTTGTCATCAATTGTTTTTCACACAGAAAAATTACTACCAGTATGAGACAAAATAAAGTGAACCCTCGCTTACCTTCTTCCAAATATGGAACCATTTTGAAAACAATATCTTGTAATTGTCTGTCTGGTCTAAAGGAAACAGGAAAGACATTTTGACTCCTTAACAACCAAGCTAAAACATGACCAGTAATAAAACACTGAAGAACGTAAAAATTCCTCAGGACCCTTGGGGGCATATGGGAGACCATTACTGTTTAAGCTAGCAGTTATTAGACGGGATGGTTCTGAACATAACGGGTAGACTAAATCTCAAGTGGCAGCCCCGAACTAGTAAACAACATTATACATTTACTCATTTAGCTGACGCTTTTATCCATAGCGACTTACAAATGAGGACAAGGAAGTAACTTCAATTACAATAAAAGGCAACAGTGAATAAGTGCATAGATTATAGAGAACTATAGAGAACTACATAATTATATAGAACTGCTTTAACAAATTTACAAAGACTTAGACAGTTACCTTATATTATACAGTGGTTGTGTCTGGTGCACTACAATAGCACAGTTCGGACACCTGTTGCTGTAGAAAAAATGCTTTACTATGCAGCTCTTACAAACTGTAAAGGGCAAAGAGAACAAAAGTCAGAAAAATCGGTGTAATCCAAAACTGTACGATGTTATATGACAAAAACTGGACGAGACTTACAAGTATGAAGACACTCTGTGATGGTGGTGGCGTCAATGAAAAAGCCATTGCAGAGTGCACAGCGAATATAAGGATAAAAGTCCCTGAGAGGCAGAGAAGGCTTTGCGCAAACAGAAGGAATTGCGTCAAGATTTAGTGTGCAAGGAAAATCATATAAATATTCCAAGCATTACGATTATAGACACATTAAGGAATCACACGTTTAAAAATATGCTTAAAACACGCATAGAGCAAAGTGTAATGTTTGCATAGGCTACATATAAGGGAAACTAACAATAATTTAGGTACTTTGTTGCAGAAACTTTTGATCAAGCGTGGTACCTCGTCGTCAGATTGATTTTCATAAGTTCCCTCGCTGTGATCGTCTTCTCTGGGGGAAGTTCGTGTCTGATCGCACCCACGCGCGAATCCCTCCGCTTCAACTCTCCCCACAGTTCCGTCCATAGTCCCCGCAAAGCCTGACGCTGTTAAAACAACTGTAAAACATACAAGGATTCTTGTTTGGTCTATTGATGCTGTTGTATGGTGTTTGTATGCATTCACTTAAGCTAGATCATGGAATTTCATTCATGTCTAAGTTTAGAAACACTTTATTATTCTCTCTACACCTTCACGGTGGGCGCGCAAAACTCCAGTAATGAGTCTACGATAAAAGTCCCTGCGCTCACCAACAACACTTTTAAAAGTCACCAAATAAAAAAATAATAAATGGCGTATATAAATAAATTAACATAAACATAAATTAAAAGAAATGTAAATAAATAAATACAATAAACGAGGAAAGTAGCAAAAATATGTATATAATGTGGACAGGTATGCACTTTGTTTAGGTATATGTAGTCTTTATACTCCCCATCGTTTTCATTTAATCAGGACAAGAAAATGACTTTGAATTGATTTTAAGGACTTTTTAAAGATGAAACTTCTAACAACTACAAAGTATTGTCGTTATATGCTTTCACGAATGACATTATATACATATGAGATGCTTAGATAATATATTTTTCACTGTAGTTACGAGGGCAGTCAGAAACGGTTAATTTTTTGACAATGTTGTTCTGCTCTCTACCGGCGCAAGGGAGACATGACAGAAAAGATGGCGGCGTCCAAGAGCAACGTGGATGAAATTCGTGACCGTGTTATTTTGGGTGAATTTGGCGTAAAAAATGTAAGTTATGCCCTTACGAGTGAGTTATATAATGTTCACTTTGTTTTTGTGTGGATATAAATTTAGAATCAATTAGTCATCCACGATTTGATAGTATACGGTTGCACATGTCACTCAGGTTTATTCGTAGATATTTACATGATAAATTCTGTATCGGAGTGCATTCCAGTCATACACATATGTAACTGTTACTGTATGTCAACCATACACAGGTCCATACTACAGATTATCCTGGAAATTACCCAGGTTACGATGACACATGGGACTTTGAAAAATTTAAACAGGTGTGTGCAAAATGTAAAGGTTTTATCTTTATTGGCACGAATGCACTAGTTGCTAAGTTAGTCTATATATATTTAACTGTACTACTGCATCCTTTAGAATTTCGAAATTAATATTATTAATTCGGATGAAACGACGCTGGAGTTCGACATGATTGGATTAGATGCTGCCATCGCCAATGCTTTCCGCCGTATTTTACTTGCAGAGGTATGATTGATCGATTGTGCTGTCATCAACTTACAAACTGTTGTAATGCTTATGTAGAAGAGTCCGGGCTAGTTGTCACAGGGGCTATATATTTGTAACAAGTCCAATTATACGTGTTGTTTCTAGTAGTGTTTTTAAATGTTTTGTGTTTATTATTGTCGTATTGTTTAAAATGAGCGGCAAGGCATTTAAAAGTTAAGTGACAGGTTCTATTGTGACAACATGCCCCCGTGTAGTAATCATTTATTTTATGAACTGTGTTTTGTTGTCTGTAGATTAAAGATGGAAAATCAGCACGTTTGCCTTAAAGTGATGTTTGTATATTTGGATGTTACTAATTTCAAAAGGTTAACATACACTTGCTTTGTCCTAATTTGACATTTTAGGTCCCAACAATGGCAATTGAAAAGGTGTTCATTTATAATAACACATCCATTATTCAGGATGAGATTTTGGCTCATAGACTTGGCCTTGTGCCCATTAAAGCAGATCCTCGTCTTTTTGAGTACAGGAACCCAGGTGAGAACTCACTTTTACTTCAGAGTTAAATGTGTGCAGCTTAATGAAAGCTTGTTATGATACCATAACTGTCAACACTGACTAAAGTCATTGAGTCACAAAACATGAAGATGGTCATTAGCTGTGTTTGTCTTGTTAATCAGAGGATCAGGAAGGCACTGAAATTGACACAATTCAGCTTCAGCTGAAGGTAAAATGCTCCAGGAATCCTAGAGCACCTAAAGACTCGTCAGATCCAAAGGAATTGTATCTCAATCACATGGGTGAGTACAGTGATGTTTACTTTGTTTTATGTCATATATATATAGATATCTCTTAGGTGTCATATATAATATACTGGAAAGGAGGTTGTGAATTTTAAAACGTACAATACATTTTCATGTTTTCATAGTACATCAAACTCTTATTTCAAAAGATGGTTGTTTTGATTGTAATGGTATGGACTCATTTAACAAAAACATCACTTGCAAAATTAACATTTTGATTGCACAAGAAACACCTCTGAGTATCAGAGGAACATCTACAGAGGTCGAGTCAGTGAGTTTACATAGATATAACTTTGCCAACCACAATGAAATGTTCCGGGTATCCTTTAGGGTTTACAGTATTTCATGGCCCTCTTGTGTCTGGTTTCAGTGTACTCGGGTGACATCAAATGGGTCCCACTTGGAAACCAGGCCGATGTGTTTGCAGATGCCAAGATTGGACCTGTGCATGATGATATTCTCCTGGCGCAGCTCCGGCCGGGCCATGAACTTGATATAGTCATGCACTGTGTTAAAGGAATAGGTAAGATCATATAAAAGGCATTTTATCACGTACATTTTTGATTTCCATAAAGATAAAAACTTTCCTAAAAGTCACCAGGAATGGAAGTTGTGACGGTCTACTCTTCCGTATGGTAACACATAAACAAGGGAAATGATTTCTGGAATAAGAAAAAATGTAGGGCGGGATTTGTTTTTGTCCTTAGAGGGAGAGTTAGTTAGAGGGATAGAAACTGACTTGCCATTGGACAGTGAAAAATAGTCCCGCCCTCGCAACCATACATCATCAAAAGAGATGCTGTTGTAAGGGGAAGGGAAGGTTTTTTAAATACTTTTTAAATATAATCCATTTAAAAATATGACTATATAATAATAATAACAATAATATATATAATACATTTTTATGATATGGTGACTTAAAATTTACATTTATTCATTTGGCAGATGCTTTTAAAGCGACAGTACATTCGAGTTATACATTTTCTTAGTACATATGTTTCCTGGGAATCGAACTGTTTTTGCTGCTACCGTAATGCAATACCAGCTGAGCTACAGGAGCTAATAGTTTACATTTTTTCATAACTACAGGCAGGCTGCAGTCCCTGCTTTGTCCAGTATGTTTATGAATTGATAAACTATATGAGATGTTCTGTTTCTTGGCACCTCACAGGAAAGGATCATGCCAAGTTCTCTCCAGTGGCCACTGCAAGTTACAGACTCCTTCCTGAGATCACATTATTAGAGACCATTGAGGGGGAGCAGGCGGAGAGGTTAAAGCGCTGCTTCTCCCCTGGAGTTATTGAACTGGAGAATGTTAATGGTAGGACAAGTAGTCTTCATATTTAGTACTTCGATAAAAGATGCATGTGGTGTGGTATTAAAACTAATTGCAAATATTAGGAAAGCAAGTGGCGAAGGTGGTCAACAGTCGTTTGGACACGTGCAGCAGAGAAGTTCTCCGACACGACGACTTGAAGAACTTGGTGAAACTCGGAAGAGCGCGGGATCATTTTATATGTACGTTTATAATGAAGAGCATTGCTGTTTATTCATGATTTAGAAATTACGTTATAAATGAGTTTTTTTTATTGTGTTTTTCCTTTAGTCTCAGTTGAGTCTACAGGGATCCTGCCTCCTGAAGTCCTGGTTACTGAGGCCATTAATGTCCTCATTGCTAAGTGCCAGAAATTTCTCACAGCACTTGATGCAACAGAAATGGACTAGATGGAGGACAATAAGGCCAGTAACACTCTGCTTACTACCTGGAATGATCTAATCCACATATCGTTGGAGGGAAATTGTATCATTGGTTTCCTGAAGCTGTACATAGCTTTTATTTTAAAGCTTTGACTAAAAGATTCCACAAGGGTTAATTCATACAAATCCTACCACCAAGTAACTTCATGCTAATCAGAACCTGGTATTTTCACACAAAATACCACCACAAGCAGCTCTTTACTCAACCTTAAGGCCAAAATTTACCGATCATCTGAGGTTACTGGACTTCATTGTATTCTCAAAACATATTCCTGAAAAAAATCCATGTTTATTTTTAGTCAGTTATTTTGACTATAACAAAATAATGCTCCAAGTGTCATATTTGATTAGCCTTTTTTGATATGTTAATTTGTTTTTTTATGCGTATTAAAACCTTTGTCATTAGTAAAACAAAAAACATGTCCATAAATTCTTGTCAGAAATTAACCAAAACAATTGTAAAAGAATCAATGAAATGCATGAAAAACTCTTTTGTCTTTACCCCTGGTTGTTGTTGGCATCTGAATAATGCACCTTGCCAAGTCTTAAAGCAAACGGTGTTAATTAAACTGATTAATTTTAAACTGTCTCTCTCTTTGGCATTTGTAAGACATCCAAAACTGTCAAGCTTGCAACAAAATGTGACAAGAAACGGGCATCATTCTTGACATCAGTAGATAAAGATATTTTTTGACCTTCTGTCTTCACAGCCTCCACAAGCTGGATGAAAAAGCTCTGTTTTGCCCGCCAGCTCTCCTCTCTATCAATGAAATCAAATGCTGCGTCTTGGAGGGAATGTTGACTGAGGCAATCAATTCAGTCCTCTGAAATGTACTTCAGTTAATTAGATGTACACCTCATGACACTGTTCAAACCTCAAGTCGTGCAAGTACACTAAATAATGCAGAGCTACTGAGACTCTTTTCCCCTTCCATGTAGCAGTGACCTGACAATTCACTGCCTTAACGTTTGATAGGATCAGTCAGGCTTGTCTGTGTATATAGATTTGCTTGGAAAGTTTGTATCTTTCCCAATCCACATGTAACGGTTGTTCTCTAATGATGTTTTTAAAGTGCACATGCACATAGGTTCCTGTCTGTTCTGAGTTATATTCAGACACACTGACTGAATTACTCAAGCTAACGTCCAGCATATGCTGCTGTTGCCAGAGGAAATGATTTTAAAAAGTAGCGTTTAGTATTTTTGTGCTGTCAGCACAATGAAGGTATAATCACTTTTTCCCCGCTAGATGGTTAAACCACTACAGCACCTGATAAAGTTCATGCAGATTTGTGTATAAAGCTATTTTCACTCGGTGTCTAATGCCTTTTCTTAAGATCAACAGGAAATGCTGATTGCAAGAAGACGTTCAGAGATTAATTCTCCCTTTTCTAGGTGAACTTATTTGCACTGGTTTTAGCTTATAGTGGGTGGCCATTACATCTACACCAGATCATTCTGATCTGCAGTCTACAAAACACATCCCACCCATGACACGCGTCGTGCACAGATAGCTGTTGAAATTGGGCCAGAGTGTATTCGGAGACGACGAGCTGCTGAAGGACGAGGCAAAGTAAGTGGGTCACCTTCTATTGTGTGGCTCTCATCATCAGAACAGCTGCTGCAGCGCTGGGAGGTTCTGCTGAGACTGGTTGAGACTGGAACACACGGAGTCACTTGGCATTCTTCTTTCCTCTCCATTCTCACAGAGTGTGTCATTACGCAGCTTTGCTTTTTGGCAAGAACCAGACACCACTCAAAGCATAAAAAGACAGAAAAAGATCTAATATCTTTGTTGGCCGGAGCGGTTGTTTATAAAACATGCAATATTATTTTCCTTAGTAAGCAAATTATGGTGAACGGATCACTTAAGATCAGTGACACACTGCGGTCAGCCCACAGGGTGGAGGTTTATACATTGCTTGGCAGCTAATTAGGATAAAGTCTGTTATACTTTCTGGATATTACCATTTTTCTATCTGTTCGCTGTCTGTGGTAGTTGCTTAGATTGGTCATGAGTACAAAATGAAACGGATGACTGTGAACGGGCTGTTTGTGATGCCATGATTACAGGCAAATGACTAGGGTGTAATTTTCCTGTGGCTATAGTGTAATCAGTCACACAGCATTGTGGATAATATATTGTTCAGTGGATTGGTTTAAAAAATGTATCCAACCTAAACTAGCCTCAGATCCACAGTCTATACATGGACCTGGTGTATTGATGCATTCGGTTCTATTTTGGCAAGCTCTAATCTAATTAGCCACATGAAATAAAGGCCCAGGAGTTTCTCTATATTGTTGTGGTGTAATGCATTTCAGAAAAATCTGCAGTTCATAGGTGGTAAACATGAACTGTGATTGTTCAATTTTCATGTCTCCCTTTCTGTCTAAGTAGGCCAGAATAAGGACCAGACTTTTAGCAATTTAGCCAAAGGTTTGGCTACATGAGACTAACCAAACCGTGCCCCCTTGTTTCCACTGCTAATAAAACTTTCATTGTATTTGATTTCAACTTGGGTCAAACGAGACAGTGGAACATTGGAAGTTTAATGGAAGGAGTATGAGGTTGCTTTTGAGAGGCCAACAAAACAACACTAATGAATCTCCCATTTGGCAATGCTATATAAACTCAAGACACAGACTCCCCATTTTTTAAAACACAGTCTGTAATCTAAAACATAGTCTGTATTCATCTCCAAATGCTGATTCGTGACCTATTTGGCCCGCTCTCAGATAGTCTTTGTATCAAACAGTGTCTGTACTTGTAGCAGGTCACAAGTGGCTGTGCTCTCGGGCCCCAGAACCAGAAGAGTTAATTGAATACAAGGCGCCTGTCTGCCTGCCTTTCTCCTGATTGCCTACGTGCCTGCCTGCCTGAGTGGAACTGTGTATTTCCAGTGAGTGAGAGACAGAATAATGCCGTGCCTTGTGTGCCCCGGTGAGCTATCACTGCTCTGCCGTTGCCATGGTGACAGTGCCCTAGCTGGGTACAGCGGGCTGGAGAAGTTACTGTGGCTCTGCGTCATATTTATTCCAGTGGATCTCTCCCGCCTCTTCTCTTTGCTCTCTAAATTCTCTCTCTCTCTCTCTGTTTCTCTCTGCCCATGCTTTTTAGGGCTAATTGACCCAGCTCCAGCACATCAATACACAGAGCTTCGACTGCCACAAACAGCACAGACCCTGAAAAGGTAAAATATGGTGAAGCCATTGGGACTAAACAATATTAACTTGATTGCATTAATCTGTATGCAGTTTGGAGGTTATTTTACTGGGATAAAGTCAAGCCTGTTTGAGCTGTGACGATGTGAAGCAAATGCCATGGAGACTGAATATTTTGGGTTTTGCTTTAATGCAGTTAATTGAATGAAAGGTTGATAATGGATCTTTATTCTCTGTTGTCTCTCGACAGTACGGCAACCATAAGGACGCTGCTGTGACTACGAGGGAAGGTGAGCGTGTGTGTCAGCACATGCAGGTAAACCTCCACTGTTTGACAATGGTTCAACACTGCCGCGTGTGTGTCCGAGAGAGTGCAGGAAGGACAGAGGAGGGATCATCTTTGTTTTCAGTGGAGCTGTGAGGCTCCACTGACTGAGTGAGTGAGTGAGTGAGTGAGTGAGTGAAAAGGAAAGTGAGAGAGACCTGATTGTGCAGTCTGCGGTGAAGAACATCTCCCGAGGCTGAGGGCTTCAAAGCCAATCTGTAGCTCTGAAAAACAAAAAGCTATTTCCCACAATGCCTCAAGAGCCGTGTGGAGGAACCTCTTAATGTGAAATTATTCTTTGTGGAGTGGCTGTCTCTTTGTTCTTTGCTTACTGTGTTGTAGACCGCAGCTCCTCTTGGCTCTAAAAGTAAATCCGATTTGGAGTTTATTACTAGCGTTTTAAAAGTCAATTATTATGGAACTTATCATATTTTGTGCCCGAGCTTGAAAAATACACCTTATTTTACATTTGATCAGCTGGGCGCTCAGGTGTGCACTGAAGATGTTGTCTTTTGTCAGTGTATTGATTTTGAGTGACAGGTGACATGTTTCAACAGAGATATGATGAAAGCAGTGCCTTGTTCCCCTAGATACACACGACGAGAGCCTGTGAAATCAAGAGGTTGTTCTCAACCTTTGAGTGCTCACTCCCCCTCTGGAGCTGTCAGTCGTGTGACAGGGGATGTAAAGGACCAGTGGTGTGTGAGATCTGGTAGTTAGAAGCACAGCCCACTGGAGGGAGAGGCTTTGAGAAGGGAGAGCTGAATAAAGCGAGAGAGGCGTCTGATGGATCGTAGGGCTGACACGGAGCGGGGTGCCATGTGGAAAGGGACCTCTCTGTGTCCTCTGAGACTGAGAAAAAGCCAATGAGTCTACGTCTCTGAGCTCCAAAACAGGGAGAGAGGAAGGAATGCAAAAAAACATTTCATTTTAAAGTAATAGGCAATAACTTATACATTCTAGGTGACTTGTTGTTTTCTGAGTTTTGTAAAATGATGAGCTACTTTTATAGACGTCTTTGCTGATGAAATTAGACACTCCTTACTAGGCTGTTTCTCCATGTCCCGGTGCTCCAGGTAGGCTTTGAATTTTTAATATAAACTGTCTGTAAGCATTAACAGAAACATTTTCTTGTCAGTACAGATAAATGTCAGTGGCTACACTTTGGCTACACAAAATT